>JAODUP010000803.1:167500-200042 GCA_025642065.1 Paralvinella palmiformis | reverse complement strand
AAAAAAAACTAGAATATATATATATACACACATACACACTACTTCATGGGTTATCTGCTGTCCGGTGGAGGTTTTAACTGATCTATTTATAAATATGAATGTGACCAGTAGGTTACATAGATACTTCATTATACATGTTGACCCACAAATCACATACATATTGTATTATACACTGTGACCCATACGTCATATAGATAGTTTAATATACAGGGTGACCCATAAGTCACATATATATTGTTGTATACAAGGTGACCCATAAGTCACATACATATTGTATTATACAACGTGACCCATAAGTCACATATTTATTTTATTATACAGGGTGAGCCATAAGTAACATACATATTTTATTTTATTTTGTTGATGGAATTAGTCAATTATCAGGTTTTTGTTTGTCAGAGGGAGAATATTTCGAGCATATTTCCTATTATTGTTGATTACATACCGAAGTTTGTTTCCTATTTTAGGATTCTAACACTGCTCGTATTCATGAAATCCCAAAATAAATATTTATGTAATTAATTAATTCAAATTAAAGTCACAATTTTAATAGATGATGTACTAGATTCCACAAGTTTATAAGATTAGATAAATAGCTCATCTAAGTGTCATCTTCAGATACTATTGCACAAATCGGAAACGAATATTGGAAGATGTAATTTTCATTTTTAATTAAAATTATGTTTAAATATTAACGTTGATTTAATGTTGAGATAATATATATCATTACGTGGATTTAACCTTCAAATAAAACTAATTTATATTGTGTATTAGTAATTATATATCAATGTGTTATAAATATGTCTGATTGATAACAACAATAATACCTACTACCACTACTACTCTTACTACTACGACTACTACTACCACTACTACTACGACTACTACTACCACTACTACTACTACCACTACTACTACTACTACTACTACCACTACCACTACCACTACCACTACTACTACTACTACTACTACCACTACCACTACTACTACTACTACTACTATATACTACTACTACTACTACTACTACTACATTACTACTACCACTACTACTACTACTACTACTACTACTACTACTACTACTACTACTACTACTACTACTACTACTACTACTACTACTACTACTACTACTATTACTACTACTACTACTACTACTACTACCGCTACTACTACTACTACTACTACTACTACGATTACTACTACCACTACTACTACTACTACTACTACTACCACTACTACCGCTACTACTACTACTACTACTACTACTACTACTACTACTACAGATTACTACTACTACTACTACTACTACTGCTACTACTACCACAACTACTACTACTACTACTGCTACTACTACTACTACTACTGCTACTACTACCACAACTACTACTACTACTACTACCGCTACTACTACCACTACTGCTACCGTAATTTAGTATTTGTCATTATACAAAAGTATTATGGACCATTCTATATTCACAAAAGGTGGTTGATGTTATAATCAAATATGTCTTATAAGAGGGAGTTAAAATAATCCATACAAGACGTAATAAAGATATGAACTACTGTTAATAAAGTCTTGTTGTGTCAAGTTTATCTTGGACAATGGATAATCTTAAGATGACACTAGACAGCAGACATTCACTCTAATACAGTAGTCATACTAATATATTTATCAAAATAATCACTAATGACTAACTGGGATTGATAATGGATTCATCAGAATATAACGCTTATTCGTTAAAATTCGACAACAATCTGGTAAAACCTTTAGAACATCTTCAGTCTGACGGTACTTGTCGTACGGCGATCGTCATTGAACCAGCGATCAATCGTTCACTGAATGTTCCTCAACACACGTGTAAATATTGTAAGTAAACTGGGTCAAATCTGAGGAGCCAACATCCCTCAGCAAGCCATAAAACGGAACATATTTTATGTCACACTTGTCTGTGTTTTGTTGCCAATTTGCCAAATATAAACAAAGTATTGGTAGACTGTTATTTAATATTCTCTCGAATTCACTTGGTACTCGCTACACGGGCTTAGTTTTTTTTTATAAATAAATAAACATTCGATCGATTAATTACCCTAATGTAAAATATAACAGAATATATGTAGTAGTTTCTGTGTTTAATTAAAATATGACACATGGGGGGGGGGGGGATTCAATGATGAATTTGTATGAACAGTTTAATATTATTTTAAAAAAACTCAGAATGTCCGAAAGTTAATATTATTTAGTTTTACACATCTGCAATCTATAGCCTGTTGTTTTCGTTTCACGACTTATTCTATTAATATAACAATTATATAAAACATACTAGGAAACTCTCTTCCCATTTGATTACAAATTTCAAACAGTAGATGCCCGCTGTCAGTACGGATTGTTAGCGAGATTCTGGCTAATATATCCATGTCTATTTGGTGTACGTGGTGCTGGTGTCGGGAATTTGATTGTAGGTATAATTTTGCATGCAATACGTGATGCTCTTTGCCGCATGATCTACAATTAAATATTTTCAATTCTGTATTTTTAGATCCCAAGATGAAACATGTATATTTAATTGATGTACAAAAGAAGAAACTGTCAAAACAGAAATAACAGAAGGTTTTGGAGATTTAGTGTTCCAAGTTTATTAAGCTGACTAAATTTACTAGACAAATTACACAACGAAATCTTCCGAATCAAAAACCATCGCTATCCTCAGAAGATGATACAACTACTACTTCGTTCACTCCAAGGTCAGAATATCTCCATCATAACGTTGAGGTCACAGAGATGTCACAAGCTTACTCAACTAGCAGCTGTCTAACTACTGATCTCACCCTGTCTGTAAACTGTATTGTTATCTCTACTGCAAATGTTATTTTAAAAGACAATATCAGTTTGAAACAATTGCTACAAACGAACATTTAGTGTACAATGATGAAATGATTCGGTTTGTAAAAAATTAATAAAGAAAAAAGGAACAGAATTGTGGCTCGATTTCTTTGCTGATAATGTGGTATTTTATTAATGGTCAACTAGCAAGATACTGTACGTAAGCTCAATGGTGAGAAATCGGTTATTGTATTGACCATCAATAGGGTCAGTTTATTGTTTTGCTTGTAAACTATTTACTATTAAATTTCTTCGTATTTTGTTAAATCAGAATAGATCATCTGACGAAATACTATTGTAATTGATCATCATGAATAAACTTAATTCGTAGATAAGGTTTATATTTGGTACATTAGTTGGAAAAACTAATTATTGGGAACATATACTGAGGCGAGTCATGACCGGTATTCATGCGTTACCTGAATGTGACATGGCTTTTCGGTGAAGAGAAGAAAGATTTGGGTTATAGCAGAATTGGAATATTTTAGGACTGCTTGATCAGCCAATTTTATCCATTTTTTTCATGGCATATTTCAAAATGTGGAAATTCTGGAAAAGGAATCACCTCTTACCTGTCCAAAGCCACCTGTAAGGAACTCATTCACCTAATTGCTCAAAAGGTCCACGCGCTCATTGTTGATGAAATTAATTCTTCTACCACATATATATCAGTTATTTATTATACTTCGATATCCCATTGAAAAGTAAAAACCTTTCTGGAACTAAACAACCATACCGATGAGGAAATTACAACGCAGGTGTTGCAGTACCACGTGAAAAGTGTAAACATAATATGTCTGTATGTTGTAAGAGGATGCAGAGGGAAAACTTTAAAAGAAAATAAGTTTATCATTTGTGTGTCGTGAAGAGCCCATTCCCTAAATCTAATGGGCGTAAGTGCTGTTGAGTAATATTTCAAATAAGACGCGGGATAACAAATCTGTTGGAATGAGATTTGGAACATTTTCGTAAAGCAAGTAAAGTCTTGCAAAATGAGGATGTAAATTTAAATTCACGCGAAACTCTGTATGGATCATTAGCTGATCAAATGCGTACTTCAATAGAAGAATGTGAAAGATATGAAACAATAGCAATGGAAGTGGTACTAGACGTTGATTACAAGGCAACTCAAACTCGCAAATGTATCATCTGAGCGTTCATTTGATCGGTTGAAGTATATTAAAACTCGTTGTGACCCATTTTTTCGTAGTTCTCGTATATTAAAGCTCGCCGACTTAGTGGAATACCAGGCAGCGCTTTTTGCGTTTGATCTTAACACTAAAACATTACCAATACCGTTTAATGATATTTTTACATTCAATATAGATCTGCCAAACGCCCGTGTGACAAGACAGTCTGACCATTTATATGTAGCAAAAAGCTATAATATATTTGCTAGTAGACTACCGTTGATTAGCATTCCGAAATATGGAATACATGGATGAATGCGCTGACATACAAAACCACACAACGTCACTTTAAATATCAACTTAAAACACAAATATTTGATGCATACCCAGAAAGGGTGAAATGCTACAACCTACGATGCAACGATTGTTACCGTTGAATCCAGGTTATTATCAACCCAGTTACCTCCCATTTTATTAGTTTTCTGTGATAGATAAAATGACATAGTTTTATTATTTTAATTTGTAGATTCTTGTCCTGATGCTTCTCTTTTCTCCTCCTCCCTCTTTTGCTCTTATTAATATTGCATCTTTAAATAAACCTTACTTACTTAATTACTTAATTTCAAGGATACAAATTAAAATGGTTGGTGAATTTATGTACTTTTATTGATGCAGGTTGTGCACTGCCATACATGCCGTTAAATCTATGGACCTCTTGTTAAACAGAAGCAACATGACACAGTACAGGAAGTACGCAAATGGATCATTTGTCATAAGGTGTTGGAATCTAAAACAGGACGGGCTGTGTACTTATCAAATTAGCGCTGGTCACAGGCTAGCCACAAAGATTTATAAAAATCGAAATGCCAAACCAGGTTAAAATCCAACAGAGAGAGAGAGAGAGAGAGAGAGAGAGAGAGAGAGAGAGAGAGAGAGAGAGAGAGAGAGAGACAGAGTTGAACTTAAAATCATTTGATTGCCTGAGCAAGTTATTCATCAATGCACACAGCATAGCAAAGAAATTGAGACCCAGCGACAGGTTATGAAAGCCTTTATTTTGAGTAAAGATTAAAACAAAAGCAGGATTGACCAAGGCATTTGAAGTTTAGCAAAGTCCCCAAGTTGTAATAAGTCAGTGTCAGAGGAAAAAAGAAATTGCAGAGCAGAACGTTTAGCAAAAGTCCGGTTGTCTGCATTAGACAAGAGTTGCAGAAAAGTTGAATTGCTGAGAGCTTATCCAGCATTGATCTTCCATCTCACATTTGTTTACAATATCTTAATTCATGTTTAATGGCTAATGAAACATGTTGAGTCGAAATAATATGGTGAGTAAATGCTTTGGTTATTGTATTTTCAGATTTTAACAATGCTAGATGGACAACAATAACAATAAAGAATTCCATAATTTTTATAATAATTCAGGTTATGATATTTGCACACTGGTTGGTAGATGCTCTTGCTATCATGGTGCAGCTATCCATGGCTCTACAACATCAACAAGTTGGTCACAATGTCCTAGTGTTGTTTATGTTGATGGTCTGTTATATAGTTGGTGATATTATAAACAAATAACATGGTGTTTGTTGTTATGATAACCAACATGGCTATAGTGTAATAAAGATAGTGATATTAACCATGTTTAACGATATTAATGAATGTAATTTTGCTAATGGTGGCGTAGTATCTTTAGAAACATGGTGGTGGTGGAAATGGTGTATTACTATCAGAATCATGATCAGGTGATATGAATTTTGTAAATTTGGTGATGGTGGTGTTGATATTTTCAGACCGGGACCAGGAATGAGACAATTTACAGCTAAGCTAGAGCAAAACAAAGGCTTGTTAGAGGGTGAAAAATGATAATACTGTCAATACGCAGATCTCAAAGGTTGTAGATGCATTGATAAAGTCCATGGCAAAAATGTTTCTCAGATATAGACAGTGGCTTGCTGGAGTGTACCAAGATGGCTGATCTCTTACCATGGCCTCCTAAATATGCTGATACTGTTGATAGGTATCAAATCTCATCAATATATAAGAAAACCCCCTCACACATACACGCACACATGTATGTGAACTTTCATTTCTCTTATATTGTTTAAGACTTCTTGTGTTCTTGGTAAGTCATTTGGAGGAATCAGTCGTTGTGGTTCATAATGTGGAGTCAGAATGGACTATTCTGAAACAAGAGATATATACAAGGTGATGACACATACACATTCCAAGAATGGCATCACACATTTAGAATTTAACCGATGCATAGATCATCTCAATTATCATATAATCAGACACTTGTGTATACACGTACTTTTATTTTCTTCCTGGCAACCACAAGCCTTATTCCATGACCTGGAATATCATCAATAGTCTATTCAGGACTCGATGCCCAAACATACTGGATGTTATTGATTTGATTATGTCATTGACAGCAAGGAACCTCTGAGTGTGAGCGTGGATTTTCACAGATGAAAATCACCAAGTTTCAGACAAACACCATCACATTACGATTTTTATCCATCTGCAGCCTCTACTGGATGAATAATGATGTTACATAGATGGTTCAGCTGACACTAGCATCAAAACAACCATCATTTGTTATAATTTGTTGTAATAACAACACTTTAGACGCGGCTATCGTTGGGGGTCAATTTGTGAGGACACTTATTCAGCGAAGAAAGCGAATGCATGGCATTCTTTTATATATACAACTGAGAGCATATTATGTCCAATTTGCCATGAATCACACTTGGACCAATATTTGCTTTAGTCATACAAGGTAATCGACATATGTGTGATTTTAGACTTAAAATATAACTGAAATTTAAAACATTTACAGTCATAACATTTGAAGAGAACATTGCAATAAATATTGATCTGAATTGTTTAAAGAAGAGTTTGTTTATGTGTTTTATATCTTTATGCCATAAAATGAGTGCAATTTAGCAGCTTATAGATCACAATAATATATAAACGATGATAATACATTATTCCTTTTTTTCATAATCTAGTATCGTTGGTACATGGGAGAGCATTATTTGAACAAAATTACAACAAACAATTGGATGTAACCAACTACTCGACTAACTATCATGTTAAAAGAATATTAGAATGTGAAATGTTGTGTCTAGAAGATGGAGTCCAATGTTTAGCTGCTAATGTTTATTATCATGATCAACAACATTATCATTGTCATCTGATTAATGACCTACCTGAAAATTACCTCGACTTGCTCCAGTTTAATGCTCGCGGCAAGTTCATTAGAAGACAGGTAAATTAGATAAACAGCGATTCATTTTCGGTGATATATGTCTTAAACAGCTGCATATATTAGATAAATAACATATGTGTTTGTTTTTCTTGTTCTTAAAGCATATAATTGGTTGTCTTGGTATATATATATATATATATATATATATATATATATGTATGTGTGTGTGTGTGTGCGTGTGTCTGTGCGTGCGTATGCGTGTTGTATTAGCATATTTTGTTTAAATGGGGACTGAATCCAGAGTGGGGACTTTTCTTGCTGAGACATGTGTAATGTCTCACCAGTCCCTAAGCCGCCAAGCAAAAAACAAAAAGCGAATCACCTACAGCCGTGGAGTTTGGGAGTAGAACACCCAAGTAAGATAACCTACAGCCGTGGAGTTTGAGAGTAGAACACCAAAGTCAGATCACGGCAGTAGTGAGAATGTTTAGCTTAATTATCTAAGCAGCCCTATTTATAGCTATTTTTCAATTGCTGTATCTTTCATCAAAGCAATACTATATAAACTATATAACCCAATTGTTACCGTCTTCAAAGATCAGTTTTTACAACGGGCAGGCGTCACGAAGCGACTACTATTAAAACTGATAGCTTAATTGCTATTAAAAACGGACATCTTCCCTGGAGCAGACTGTAATAGCTTCGGTACTGTTAAAACTATATGTTGACATTTTTAGACCAGACCTAATGTCTGCTATTCCAACTATATCCTTATAATAACGTGTTTAAATGTTATTAATGTTTGTAAGAAATCTAGGGATGATATTGAATAATACTCTAGGAATGGAGAAGCAGGTTAATTCTAAAAGTAACTCTTGTTATTATCAAATAATATTCGTAAGTATATAAATTATGAGAAATGCAAGACTTTAGTCCAGGGCCTTATTATTTATCGACTTGACAATGGTAATGCATTGTTATATAGTATAAAGGTGGTCGACTAAGAATGAATAAAAAGGTGTACATAAATAATGAACCTTTAATCGAAACCCCGTATTATAAGTATCTTGGTATTATGTTTTCTTCCAGGCTTTGTTGATATACACCTTTACGAACATTAACATCTCAGGCTGATAAAGCTATATAGAATATTAAAGTTATAAATCGCCATGGCAACGATTTGCATGTTAAATTGCTGTTCGACTTATTTGATAAACTTGTGTTCCCAATATTATTATAAATATTATTATACGGCTGCGAGATTTGGGGATACACTGTTCAAGATGAAATTGAAAAGGTTAACGGAAAGTTCTGTAAATATGTTTTATGTGTTTCATCTGAAACACCTTCATCTGCGGTGCTTGGAGAATGTGGGAGACTCCCATTGTCAATTCATTATATTTTTAGATGTGTGAAGTATTGGATCCGTTTAGTAACCCAGTCATAACGTATAGACCCATTCGCTATAGCTCAAAATCGGCCGCGCTACGAAATCGACCGCACCATGTCCAATACGGCCACCTGTCTAAACTATTCGGGGCTTCCTCGGTGGCCTCTCATGTTGTCTCAATTGGCTTGTGCTTCTTTTTTCAGCAATGACTTCGGGGATTTCGTTCAACAGAGAGGTTCAGCTATTATTATATTAATAATTATCACTTGCCATTTATATGACGATATTAATATGTTATTTGTGGAATGTGAACAATTGGTCTACCTTTGATGAGTGTTAATACAGACGACTCCCAAGTTTGCTTAAATTACGATAAAGCTTATTATTCAAACTGAAATGAAGGTCAACGCAAAGACGGCTAAATTGCAATCCTTACAAATATGCAGCCACATGACACATCAGATATATACTTGAGAACCTGCTCGTCTCAGCGTATTTGAATTTATCATGATGCTCAAGGCAGCTGAGATTTAATCGGTGCTTCTAAAGGGTTATGCAGACGTCCGTATTGGTCATGGTGCGGCCGATTTGGACTAAGACCACTCATTAAGGTTATAATTTGCCCAAGAGTCTTAGCGACGCAGATAGGGTAACGTGGGCGTCAAATGTTAAATATATATTGCTTCGGACATGCTTAGAACAACCAAACTATTTTTAGAAATCTCAAAGGTACATCTACGAGATCGCGCAGCGCAAATTTGGTCTGCTGAAATTAAGAGTTGAGAGATGTAGAGGTACATTGCCAAGAAGCAAAAGAATATGCATGTTTTGTGTAAATAACGACATTCGTGTAATATACGATGAATATCATCTGATTTATATCTGTTCTCTGTACCAACATCTCAGATTCACTTTCCTGCATGGCATCCTTCGTGATAACTCTCTTAATGCGTGTGTGCGTTTGTCTGCGTGCGTGTGTGTGTTTTAGTGTTAAGAGAAGGATATATGTACCAAATTAGTTTATAATCATATTGTATTTTCTCCATCACTCATAAACAGCGCCCTCTTCTTGTGGAAACGAGAATGAGTTAAAAGACGGAACTCCCAAAAGAGACAATATAGATGACACTGATGACAAAAATGACAGACAGGGAAAAAATAACACATATATTAGAGATTACAAAGATAATATAGGTAACTGAGATGACAGATTAAAGGGATGACTGAGACACACACACACACACACATATATATATATATATATATATATATATACCTAGGTTTAACTTCATCATGTGGTAATCAGCATTTTACGAAAGATGTAATTCTCCAACATCTGTTTCCGTAAACATCAATCACGTAAACATCAATCACGTAAACATCAATCACAACATCAATCACAACATGATGTTTAGCTGTAAGCTATTTATTTTTTCAATTATCTGAATATTTATAGTAGATTGTCTAATTGTAAGCGATTATTAAAGAGACACGTATTAATGATATAGAACCATCCAATAAATATTAGACTTATTGTTTAAACAGTGTGTGTTCTAAGTTGTTATAAGTTATTAGGGTTGATCAGCTGTTACAGTTGTCCCATTGTTTACCAACTGTTCTGTTAAGGTCGATCAAACTTGTGTACTAACAGCTGTTGCAATTGTCCCATTGTTTACCAACTGTTCTATTATGGTTGATCAAACTTGTGTACTAACAGCCGTTACAGTTGTACCATTTTTTTACCAACTGTTCTATTACGGTTGATCAAACTTGAGTACTAACAGCTGTTACAGTTGTCCCATTTTTTACCAACTGTTCTATTAAGTTCGATCAAACTTGTATACTAACAACTGTTACACTCCTGACACTTGGAAGATACGGATGTTTATGAGCTTTAGCAATGTGCGAAGAATCTAAATATGATGTTTACATGTGAACTAATGAAAGTAACTTAAACCTGTCTGGAATCATTATTATCGTGAATATCGTATTACGGCTGAAGTTTTCGCAAAAGATAAAAATTGTTTGCAATAAAAGGTAAACAAAACGAACGGTATTTGGCAGCTCCTTAATGTCAACGATGTCACAGAAGAAACGGTTTTGCAGAAGATATAGTAAAATCATGTTTATAATAGTTTTAATCCTAACAGCTCTAAAATGCATATTATTATTATTATTTTTCATTTGGACAATTTTCGGGAAATAGCACTCGATCTGGTTCTTTCTAAATAAATATGAAATATCGTGTGTCCGGATCACAAGTATATTCAGATTAATCCATATTACACACACCCTAGATAGCTCTACTTGGCTGCTTCTTGGAGACGCGGAAACTATGACAAACCACTCTTCAAAATGGCGTCCACCTTGTTTAATCTATTGCTACGTGTCACTTTCTTAAGTAGCCTTTATGATATTATCAGTTACTAATAACAACGACGAATAT
This sequence comes from Paralvinella palmiformis, assembly GCA_025642065.1. NCBI lineage: Eukaryota > Metazoa > Annelida > Polychaeta > Terebellida > Alvinellidae > Paralvinella > Paralvinella palmiformis. The sequence continues at coordinate 188,990 of JAODUP010000803.1, read as the reverse complement.
TTAATAGAATAGGTGACTTAACCAGCAAATCTACCCGTTGAAATCGCTAGGTGGCGCTAGGTGACACCGGAGTTACGGAATCGTGAGTAAATAAAGACTGGGTACATAGAAAGACATCAGATTAATAGTTTCTTTGTTATATTCAGCAGCAGCCATCTGTAGCAACCATCTAACAAGACATTATGTAACAATCGCATAACAAGACGTTAGTAGCAACTATCTAATAAGCCGTTAGTAGCAACCGCCCAACAACACGTTAATAGTAACCATCTAACAATATGCTAATAGCAACCATTTACCAAGAGGTTAGAACGTATTTCATCTTTAAATAAATCTTTAAAAATATAATAAAAACATTCGATATAAATAGATAGAACTATAATTCGGCTAAAATAATTCGTTACTGATAGTTTGAAATTATCACTGAATACAACACTCTGAAAGCAGATGTATTAAAAACGAGTTTTTATAGTAAAAGATAAGACGCGATATACTGAACTGTAGCAGACGTAAATCAATACAATAAACATCAAAGCATACAGTTATATATCGCCCAAATAACAATACTTTAAGCAATTTTTATATAAAAAAATGTCAAGTTATCGATTATTCTATGATTCAAGGTCAACCATAAACATTTAATACCATATATATTAGTGTCATTAATGTTCATACTAAAGGTAGCCAAACATTGTGTTCTTCAAGAAGATTATATGAGAACAATTGCTTGTGAATGGTTAATATGAATAAAAATATTTTGCCAAAACAGATTTTTATTTGAGTTAGATCCAGAATGAAATTATTAAACGCTTATATGTGTTAGCATATATAAAGGAGCCTAAACTATGGAATAAATATACTAAATACAAGAAAATAAATACTAAAATAGTTTGCTAAAATAAGAAACCCGTTGGTGAATTTAGATCTAGATAATAATATATAAAATAATTGTTATAAGAGTTTTAAATATATTTGCATTTATTTATTAGTAAATATTTTACATTTATTTAAATTGTCAATTGAATATAGCAAAAATTATTCTAACTTACTTTTGGTATTCAATATATTAGTGTTTAGTGTATGCATGTCAATATTATTAACTTTATTGACAGCTACATCTACAGAAGTAATTCCAACCCAAACACTTCTAACAGTTTCCACATATTTTCTGTGTTAATTAATCCAGAATAATGGTCTTCAACACAAATTCAAATCAGGATCAGATCAAAGAAACATACTTCAAACAGGATCCGACAATTGCATAACAAATGATCATAATCCTGATATACTAGGGATTTAGAATGTGTGTTACGAGCGGTAATGGATATCTTTTATGTAAGTTTAGATGGAGAAATGCACCTCGATGGTAAAACCGGAAGTAGCGCTAGGCCCAGTATAACCTGTAATCTAGAGAATATTTGCACCTTTTGTAAAGTTTCCCCATTAGGCCTAATCACAATTCAGTTTCCGCAAAATGTCTGTACCTGGAGACGTTATGATAACTTTATGTCTGTTCGAGGACAATGATTGATGTCGTCAGAAGAATTGGTAAATTAAAGTATCGTTAGCTTTATCTCTTTCGTGATTTGAGATGATAGAAATGATTGATATTTTACGGCCACTTTTGTGCGCACGGTAGGCTAAATGGGACGAGCGGCCTCCAAAGGTAATGTAGCGAAGTGACATATGAAATACCCTTCTGATATAGGTCGGCCGGGGTTTGAACCCAGGTACTATTGATCTGTGGCCAATCGCACTACCAATTAAGCCATGGAGGCACTGATAGATTAATACTACATAAATAATAATAATAATAATAAATCTATTAGTTGTTAATATTATTTAATTCAATTCAACATAATTTATTCAGTTTGGCAATCAGTTAATAAACGCATAAAATTTGTATATGATATAAACATTATATTAATGACGTGAAATATGATGTTAGAAGTCATAATTATCAACATATTTTGTAGTTGAAAAAGATAGAAGCTAATATGATAAACGATACAGGAAGACATATTATTTATTGACTTAAATAAATATTTATTTGGTATTCCAAGAATAGAATAAGATATTAAAAACATGTTGATGTAAAGATTGTAATACATGATCGGACAGAACTATTGAGATCGATCATGTCAATGATCGATATATTGCTAATAGCGAGATAAATATTACAAGGGTAAATATAGACCGATCCCTTTACGCATGCGCATTTGCGTTGATTTGGATCTCGGGCAAGTTGTTAGGTCAGAACAAATATCCCAACGGGCCGGTAAAATGAAAATCAATGGGGCTGTTTGAAACAAGATGGATTTCAACACTCGGACTGAGCCAGGGGCATGGTCAATCTAGAACAAACTGACATATTTGGATACGTGAATCTATTCTGAATGTAGATAGCATGTTTTGATATGAATGAATGAATGAATTGAATTAAATTTATTTCACACAACAGGAGTACATAATATAATGAATAAACATACAAATAGAATGGTAATAGCAACGAACTACATTTTAAAATATACACAATTAACATTACCATATGTTATGACATTTGTACTCCTATGTGAGGAAACAGTGTAGTCCAAGGGTTGTCTTACCACTGTCCCGTGAGGGTCAATGAACATATTTTCATAAGGGAAATGGAATATACAATCATAATAATCATATAATTTGTACCCAGAGATATACCTTTAAGTACATTATATATTAGCTAACTGAGGTAAGACAATAAACGTTATATATTTATATTATTTCGTTATAATAATATTAATTTTTGTCTTGGGTATATGTAAAGAATTCCCTAAATTACGATCGTATTGCAGGTGTTATTAATACAACGAATTGGATCGCTCAATTATGTGATTTTTTTAAATATCAAAGCTGGTCGTACCTGGAACATAACGCCAAGAGGACACTTAATATGTAAACATCTTACAGACAAAGGAACCTTGGCCGATTAGAAATATACACAAGAGCTTCATATCAAAATACCTGTAATAGGCCAAAATCTAAATAGGCTCGCCATCTGGTGAGAAAGAGACGAACTACATGCGTAGGCCGGCAAACCATTATTACACCCTTTTCCACCCCACCCCCCGACCGATACTATAGGCTGTTATTGTGATGATTCACCAATCAGTGTTTTTCAAAACACAAATTGTCTAGTCGGAAATGTGTTTACAAGATAACAGAAACAGAAGTTGGAGTAAAATCTGATATTTCTGTTTACTCATATAATAAATAGACTCACAGTTAATATATATATATATATATATATATATATATATATATATATATATATATATATATGTACAATGACCTGGACGTGGACCTGGACCTATTAAACACCAGTGGACCTGTCTCACTGAATCGTGACGACAACGGAACATTCCTTAAAATAAGGTCATTTGTTATACTATTTGGGTCCTTCGAGGTAAGCTAAAAGATACATTGCTGGTTTCGGCAAACCATTTCTCTGGTTATAAGTGTTAAATATAAACACGCTAAAGACCAAACTCTAGCTGTTTATAATATAATATTATAATACACATAAAATTTCCGAAATCTATTTCAGTCAATTAATTTTGATTTTTTCTTTATTTCAACTAATATATAATATATATATAATATATATATATATTATATTTAATATATTAGCGTCATGTGCATAAATTAGTATGTATTATTTACCTCTTACTATCATAGGTGCTAGAGGTCAAATATATTGTATCAATTATATTTTGTTATCAGTGTTTTATGCCATCAATTATAATAATTTATGTTCCAGATGATATTTAAATTGTTCTAAACTTGGTTTGTTTTATTTGTTTCTTCTGTCGATCATTTTTATTTAACAAATATTGGATATAATTTCAATATTGAAGTGAACAAACTGTTTCCGACGATGATAATGAGAGTAAATTGCTAATTATTAAATATTAATGGATATATCAGTACAAAATTGGTCAGATAACTACAACATAGTGTGTATGAGTGTGTGTATGAGTGTGTGTGCTTATATATATATATATATATATATATATATATATAAAAGATTAAGATATAATTTACTCAGTAAATCACATAATAACCTCAGGTAACTCACATCTACAAACATAACAAACACAAAACAATTCACTGAGCATACATTTGTGTCTGAAGATGGTGGTTGTGTTTATCTTTCAAAGTTTTCACAGAGAAATTGATTCATAAATTAAAATCTGAAGACATACACAAGTCCATGATTTAAAAAACAAAGTTTCTTGACCTATATCAGATGTTGTTATAACGAGTCATAAGTTGGTTCATTATGACGTCACCGTTTTTATAATGCAAGCTTTGTTGTAATCGTGTTGATGAGATTGAAAAATTTGCTACTTTCTAAAATAGGATTACGGAGATTTTCTTTTTGCTGAGGAATGTACTTCAAACACACACACACACACACACACACACACACACACACACACACACACACACACACACACACACACACACACACACACACACACACACACACACAATCTGACCTAGAGATCCTAGGCACTTTAAAATGATTTCGTTGCTAAGACAGTTATGTATAAATGTGACCAGAGTTGATAAAACTCACTATATCAAGATTCCATGTCATTATATGAAAGTGTTTTCATCAAGTATATTTGTAGACCTAATATACCAATTTGTTGTACCAACAATAGATTATTATCAATATGTTTAAAACAGTATCTATATGTATATATGTGGGTGTACTTTAACTGTAGTTACGGATATTATATCGGAAACCAACTTATATATATAATTTCGAGTTTTTCTTTTATATTAAGTTAATATATTTATCTCGCCATTATTTAATGTAACATTAACATATTAATAGAACATGAATAAGTTATTTATGTTAACAGTTTCCGTTTCGGTACCGCTTAGTGCCGTTCTGGTGACTATAGCGTGTATTATCGTGTCCTAAATGCCGGTTAATACAAAATTCCGGTATACTAAATATCGGATAACAAGGGCAATACTGTATACCGGATAACAAAGGGAATACTGTATACGTGTACTCTCTATAAGAAATTTCAGTTTAAGATCTGTTATCTATCATTATATCTATTATTATTAAATTATTTAAATCAGTTATCAATCTATTGTTCAGATCTTCTATTCTCTAATATTTGATATCAATTATTTTTCTATTCTTATCTTTGAAATGAGACACCTTAATAAAAGATTTATCATCATTGGCCATTCTCGGACACTTAATCACAAGAAAACATTCAACAAAATATTATCTTGTTGTCGAGACAACATTATAAATAATCTGGAGATATTGACCTACACGGAGAGAGAGAGAGAGAGAGGGGGGGGGGTTATGGTGTTAACACTTCAGTAGTTACAATATTGCTATGGCCGAATCTGATTGGGTTTTCCTCAATTATATATATATATATATATATATATATATATAATAACAAGCCATAAAAGGAGGCTTACTGATTGAAGAGAAGGCTAATAATTGGGTCTGAAATACGTGCGGTCATGAACCGTGACTAAATCTTGCTAGAATGTAGGCCCAAGTTTAGTCAATTAGTCTTGTAACTGTGTCTTGCGTGTTTACTCAAGTTTAATACTAACTCCATGGTTTTAATTCTTTACACGAGCTGTGTTGTTTTGCTCCCAAAACTAATTAAGCCATCTTCCCCATTAAAGTCTCCACCAGAAGTCACCTCTCTCTTTTAGAATCTCTACAATTATATCAATTAAAGTGACCTTGACATTGTAAGGACTCAGTCAAGGGACAACTAATACACGTCTAGACTGATTATTACCAATATTAGGGAGGAATCATTATCTATTGCAGGATGATAATTAATTTATAAATGGTGTTTATTGTTTATTATAGATGGCTAAGTTAATAAAGACTGCTATTTTATTATCATCAGCGTAATAATGATATTAATAATCGTCTGTGTTATATTACAGCTGTTTATTACACCATTTACACATATATGTTGTGCTTGTTATGTCCGCGTACTCGCGCGTGTATATGGATGTATACATCGGTTTGTGTGAGTGTGTGGGGGGGGAAGAGATGGTGATTGATGATTGATGTTTACGGCCACTTTTGTCCACATGATAAGCTAAATGGCCCGAGTGATCGCCAAAGGTAATGACGCGAAGTCAAAGATGAAACACCCTTCAGATATGGCCACACCGAGATTCGAACTCAGGTGGTAGTGATCTGTGGTCCAACGCGCTAACAGTTAGACCACGGAGAGCTCTGGATATATATATATATATATATATATATATATATATATATATATATATATAGTGTTTGTGTGTGTGTGTGTGTGTGTGTGTGCGCGCGCGAGAATAAATGAGAGGTAAATTGTCCAAAACACAGGTAGAGAAAAAAACAGACAGTCAGTTAAACTAACAGTAGCACACGCATACATGCACACGCACACATGCAAACATACCAGTAAATAATTACATTATATAGACACATTCCATTGTTGACTGAAAACAAAACATCAATTCATTCGGCTCGAGATATTGGTACCATTTTGATAATTTTGATCAATTAGTGTTAGTTTTGTTAGTATTATGTAACTTTATATTACAGAAATATAGTATATACCTGACGTAGTCTCATAATATTATATATATATATATATATATATATATATATATATATATATATATATATATATACAACACAAATCGTGTACACTCAACCAATTAAATGATCCCGATCTACGTTATTATAACAACAACAACAAAAATAATTATCACGAATCGTATAGAAAACAAAAAATAAACAAAACCAAAATTTCGTATACAACAACAACACCAATAATGGCACTCACTATCTATGAGACGCCATTAGGGTTAAAATGCCAACATTCGCGATTCTCGTACTACAATCATCGTTTAGCGAGAAACTGGCGTTCTATCCCACCTTCTTCGATTCTTCCTTCTCCCTCATGTAGCCGACCCCCCGGGCGTGGGGCCCCATCTCGACATCGAAGATGAAGTCCCAGAGAACCTTTAACCAGGAGGTGTGTTGAGGCAGGTGATCGTAATATTCCGGAGCGAATCGTTTGACGTCGGGCAGCCGAGAATAGGGTATGTAAGGGAAGTCGTGATGTTCAACGTGATATCCGACATTAAAGAGGACGAAGTTCAAAGGGCCGTAATAGCTCATCGTCGCCTGACCTTTGGTGAAGAGATAATGTTCCGATATGAAATGTCCAGAGAGCGGATGGAGTCCCAAACCGAACAAGGTACCGGCTAAGAGATAGACGAAAGCCTTCCGACCCAGGATACAATAAAACAGATAGTCAAAGGTCAACTGAGAAGCTGTGTTTACCATTTCCCAGCCGGTTACTGGTTTCGGACTTTTACAGAATGGTCTAATTCCGTGTATCAGAGGATGAACAGTGAGCCATAAGAGTTTTGTTATAGGATGTCGAAACAGATAACTCTCGATAACCGTCGGGATATCGACGTCCATCGTGTCATGACCTAGATAACGATGATGATCCTGGTGGTATTTCTTGTAAGTGACGGACAGCGGTACTATCATAGGCAGGTTACACCAGAGTCCCAATAACCGGTTCCATTTGGGTCGTCCGTGCCCGAAGGCCGTATTGTGCCCGATCTCGTGGATGGCACTACCGAGTGAGTGGTTTAGGGAGGCACTGATTAGATAAGCCCAGAAGATGATCGTCCACCAACTAGAATCCTTTACGAGATAAGCCATCGTTAGTTGACTCAGTACCTCGGCCGTTACGATCAACGCGATGGTAGTGTCATAACCCATCAGGTTCTTGATCTCTGGATGTTTCTTGAGGATCTCCTGACGTCTGGAGACGTGTGGCTCCTCCGTATATTCCCATTCCTCGTCTTTGCAATGTTCGATCTTAAAGCCGAGCTTCACAAAACTATTAAAGTACTTATCCATGAGTAACCGACTGCGACGGAGATGGACAAATAAGTAGATAAGATGAGGAGAGATTTGGTCCACAGGACTTCACTCTGTAACTTGACTCGATGATTTTTTACTTATTTCAGTCACCTGTAGAATATATAAAAATGAAATTAATGAAGTTGTATGAAATATATCAACAATGGCAGCTAATAATAATAATAATAATAATAAATAATAATAATAATAATAATAATAATAATAATAATAATAAATATAAATATAATGAAATCCTATGCAGATGAATATTTATTCTCGTAATAATTTCAAATGTCCCTTAACCTGTCTGACATAAGGATTTAATGAACGTTTCCTAAGGTAAATCCCAATATATAACTAACTGTCAATTACTGAATAAGATAAGATCATATGAGATACGTCGCTGACTAAGTCTGTGACGCAACTCGTAAAGAACACTTCTACACGATGACACTAATCTAATATATTGTGATCTAATCCAATCAGAAGGTGATTCATTGTGAGAGATAATACTCCGGCCATCTCCTTATAAAACAATAACCTTATCTCGAGTGACGTCATCAACGAACGCAGCCGAGCTTATACGAAGTGGTCTACTCACCTGATAACAATATTACACGTGAAACTCGTTAGTTGATCCAGGTGATGAACAAACGCGCTCGGGTTATATTGACACAACTATTAACGAATTTGTTTGAGAGAGAGAGAGAGAACGAGAGATAGAGTATGTAACTAACAAACGGGTAACGAAATATTGCAGGACCAGTTGACCCTAACAGATGACATTAAACGATTGATTCTACGTGATATCTGTTATATTCTGCTGAGTCACTGTCGACGTGAAATATGTCGCTTCTTCGTACGACATTAAGACTACCTACACCCACACACCCACACACACATACGGTGATAAGTGTCAGGTGTTATTAATGATAAGCGAGCACGTGCTTGTGAATAACCATTTGTTTACATCGGCAGCACGCTATTTGATATTAGTCACCTGATCATGACCAGAGCGTACTACTTTAAGAGGAAACGCTTTAGGGATTGGTGAGATGTTATACTTCTCACCATGAAAATATCTCCCAACACAACATTGGTGCCCTGGTGAATCTTACAGATGAAATGCTTGTTATTCATGATTCCAAATGCCAGTACCCTTTTATACGATGTCAACAAAATTTCTGTAAATACTAAATTTCACATATATCATTGTTAAATAGCAATAAATTCATATTACTAGACACATAAAATAGCTATTTTTAGAACCAGTAATTACCAAAATAATAATTAAATCTAATACCTTATTTAAGATGACTTTTGTTATATCCGTTGTCATCTTTTCCGTTGACACAAGTCACCTATTTGTTGACACAATAATACATGTATACATTTTACCCAGTTAAAACATTAATGGCTTATAACGCTCATCATTACATCAGATTATGATTATCTTCCGACAGATAGTGTACCACCTTGTTATCAATATCCGGTCAGTAATTAGTGAAATGACAGCAGGTAGAAACTGTACTTTGGACATCTTATCTCTCTATCTACCTGTAAGTCTTATCTCTCTATTGGCCATGCTCTCTCTCTCTCTCTCTCTCTCTCTCTCTCTCTGTGTGTGTGTGTGTATATATATCTCCCACTCACCTCTCTCTCTTCTTTAACTAGATTTTCACGTTTTACATTTTGAGGGACAAAACCCGCCAAATAGTCTTTAAATATTTATATTTCAGTATGTAATCAAATTGATTTATAGTCATGTTATAATATTTTTTAATTGTGGCAAAGTTTGTCAGGTGCGTATGTGTGTTACTGCAGGAACAACCAGATTCTATGGTTTTGTTGCAGTGTAATGTGGGTGTGTATCATGTTGGTAAATAAACCGTGTTAGGTTTGGGTATAATTTTTCGTAACATATTTATATAATGAGGTATATTTTGCCACGTGTTAACAGCATTTACCTTAATATATATAAGAACACACACACACACACACACACACACACACACACACACAAAAAAAAACCTGTCACACACGATTAATAATGGCTAACACATTACCATCATACTTAAATATATAGGTGTATGTTTGTACTTGTGTGTGTGTGTGTGTTTGATATTTTAAAGCTGCAATGTTTATATGAATACAGGTCAACTTGACACAACCATCGTATTCAGGAGAAGAAAATGTGAAGCACTACATGTTGTTAATATTGTTGTAAGAACCCCCCTCCTCTTCGGTTCACAGGACAAGCCAATTGGGGCAAGTAACCTCGAAAGATAACGGAGTCAAGTCAAAGATGAAACACATACTTCAGAACTAATTTAACCCCGATGTGAAATATGGTAATAGAGAAAGATCGCTGGACTACCACATCCCCCCCGTTTCTCTCTCTATATATATCTGTGTGTGTGTGTGTCTGTGTGTGTGTGTGTGTGTGTGCGTGTGTGTGCGCGTTTGTGTCCGTAATTAGTAGATATCACATCTAAGTGAAATAATGACCCCGAAGACATAATATACTTGCAGAAGATTTCCCGGTTTTTCCCCCGGGTTCTTCCCTCGGTATAGTTTTAGTTCGTATCTCGCTCTATTAAAGTTGTCATAAGGTTTAGTTAATGTTAAACATCACATCTATCAACCATGTGTTAACTGTTGGTCTATTTATAGCTGATCAGCCTCAATGAGTAATTTACTCATCCTAGTGTAGATAACAACTGACAAATCTAAATACTGTTAGCTCACAGATATCATGAATATTCTAATACTGTGTTATTTCTATTACGATAACATAGATAACAAGATGTATATACAGAATAAACATTAATATCTTGTAAAATATATATATATATATATATATATATATATATATATATATATATATATATACAAAAGTACCAGTTAATAAATACTACTAATCTACGTTTGAATAGGTTTTTAGTAATATGTTGATGGTTTAATGTTATCGACCATTATGAAAGTAGTCAACATATGTAATATGTTGATTATTTAAGGTTATCGACCGTTATGATGGTAGACAGTACATGTAATAAGTTGATGGTTTAAGGTTATCGACCGTTATGATGGTAGACAGTACATGTAATATGTTGATGGTTTATGATTATTGATTGTTATGATAATATAAGCCCTCTACTTCATACTGAGAAAATAGTCTAATGTCAGGGGCACATCAGACCATTTTGGGAAGTGGATGTAGTGCGTTATGATTTGCTAACGAAAAGATGGTTGATATTTTACAAAATCCTGAGATATATTATCCACAGGATGTGGTGTTTCCAGTGTTACTTTCAGCAGAGAACGTCTCTATAGAGAAGGTAAACTCCCCGAAAATGGGTAACAAAAGTCTCAGTGGCGCCTCTCCTGGTCGTTGTTGAGTAAGCCCTAACACGGCGTCATGGTAAACAAACGAGAAGAGTGAGTCATATCACAAGCACATCTACATGCGGGACAAAACAAATTAGGTTTGGCAACCAAGTTGTTTTAGATAATTATCTCAAAGTATTATTTTTTGATACATTTGAGAAAATATGCATTTCTATGTGGGCTAATGACAAAGGTATTTCACAATGTTGCTATTAGCAACTGTATGCTATTATTATTATTATATTAAATTTTGGTCAAACATAGGCTTAGTGTATGTGAGTGATCATGTGAAACATCAGATATATTTAAAGAATTGTATTACTATTTTAGACATGCACTGCTTGGATCCAGAATATCAGGAGAGTATACTTACTGGGGAGAAAGTCAAGTGATATGAAACAATTTAAAATCTGTGCCATTAATTTTGAGATTACTCAATTTAAGAATCTAAAAGAAAAGTAAATACATGCTTTTGCTAATAACACTAACAACATACGAAAAAGCTGGATAGATAATCAAAGGTGTTTACCATAAATAAGATATATGTTTACCTGATTTATGCTTTATATTTATTTTATCTACAATGAGCCAAATTAACTAGTAAGTCATGAAATACTTGCCATATTGTTTTATATAACTTTTGGCAGTAACATTTGTAATCTGCTTTCATTTTTCAGAAATAGTCTAAACTGGAATGCTATTCCTGCACTGATAAATGTGGGAAACCCTCCACCTAAGCTAACACCGAAGAGATGACCACCAACACAGAGAACTGCACTTGCTCCCGAGACTAGTAAGAGACAGAAAGTTGCAAGCGAACAGGATGGTGATGATATAGACAATCCAGGTGTGTTCAAAAAAACATTAATATTCACAGCGTTGTGGTGCAAACCACTTTTATTATTTGGTGGAACCCGGAAAATATTCTTTCATTTAAACCAAATCGTGTATAGTGAAAAAAAAGTTATTACATGTATGCTGTCATTTTGTGTTTTTCTACCGACATTTTATTGTGCAGGTTTATATGCATAATTTGATAATCAGAAGAGACATTTCTATTCACACTCTAGTACACCAGGAAGATGTGGGTGTCAACAAAAATATATATTTCAGGCTGCAGGCTAATCGAGCAATATTGCTTTTAAAAATGAAATATTATAATTTCAATAATTTTGTATTATATTTGCTGAATAATAGGTTCATTTTCTTTTTCTTCTCAAAACCAGCTGACCCACTTTTGATGAAATGGTACAAAACAGCTCAAGGAAGAAGCAACTCTAGACCAGGAATCAGTGTCTGTGATCACGTTTATGTCACTACGGAAAAAAAAACCAGTGTAAAAGGAAGTCAACTAAAGAAGAGGTCTTACCTGTTATTTCACAGTTTGTTTCAGGTACTGCTTTTGAATTTGAGAAATGTCAGATTATGTTGCCAGGTACTATAATCCTAGGTCACAGGTATTCTGAGGATTTTAAAGTGTTTGGCCTATTATTATATCATACAAGTCGAAAATGTTATAAAGTTCTCAGGAAATATTGAATCAGGCTTTCATCAAGCTGTGTTTGATGGATTGAAACCCAAAATTCAGGTCATAATGGAAAAATCCAAACTTTGTGCAATAGTTTTTGATGAAATAGCTATTAAAGAACATCTACGTTATGATGTCAGTAAAGTTTGTGTTCAGGGTGTGGAAGATCTTGGATTTATGGGGAAAATCCAGAATATTGCTAACTTTTTATTTTTAAAGGTTTAGTGGACAAGTGGAAGCAACCAGCTGGGTCATTCCTAAACGTGTCAATTGTCTTTAAATCAATGTTGATAACTTGTATTGATAAACGTCAAGAGACTGGTATTATTGTAAAAGCTGTAATCTGTTATTAGAGTAGCAATAATGGGTCCATGATGTCCAAGTTGGGTCTTAGTGTTAAGAAACCAATTTTTATGATCCTCCTCATCTACTAAAAAACATACGCAATAAACTCAGAAAAGGGGGCTTTAAGGTTGCAGATAATGATATTACTTGGACGTATGTGGAACAATTCTATGCTATTGATTCCAGCTTACCAATATGAATGGCCACAAGATTATCATATAAAGATGTATCTTTGCATCCATTTACAGCTATGAAGGTATCTCTTGCTCCTCAGCTTCTTAGCTATTCTGTGGTTGCAGGTATCACCAAATTTTGTATGACAGGAGATAAGCTATTATTGTTACAGAAACTACCATTTGTTATTTATCAGCCTTTCCAGGACATGTGAGAATCCTGTTAGTATAATGTGGTGTTTGCTATTTAATAATGATCAGATATATGAATGTAGGTGATGGTAATTACCAAGTATGATGTAATACCGGCTTATGTATTAGTTTATGTAGTGTTGACAATAGTATATGTTTGTGGTACAAAATAACCAAATATGTGAGACAATACATATACCACATGTTTTACATGAACAAAATTTAAATAAATGCTACAACATAAAAAGCTGTTTCTTTTATTATTTGGGTGGTACCGTATGTGAATGTGCAGTTTTATAATTTGAACAGATGCACACTTAAACAAAAATTATTGTACATCATCCATACTAGTTGTGCTTGATATTTGGTGTCTAGAAACGTGTGTGCTGCATGATTAATTGAACAACTGATGGAGAGTGTGTATGAAAAAATATTTATATGTTAGGTCAACTGAAAATAAAGATTTGTTGATCTACCGTATATACTCGCGTATAAGTCGATTTTTTGGGGTAGGGAAAAGGGAGTTTACAGAGGTACCCCAACTTATATGCGCGTCATATTTCCTACCAACTGAAGGAAGATGTTTTCGACCATCCTTGACACATAACATTATATGATACAACTCAATAAGAGCCAGAGTCCGAATAAAATCATCACATCGCTGCTTACTAATCCACAACAACAACAACAACAACAACAACTACGACGACGATGACAATGAAAACAACGACAACGATAACACTAACAACCATGACGATACCAACAAAAATAACATAAACAACAACCACAACGACGCCGATAACGGCAACGACAACAGCAAAACCGAAACAACAACGAGAACAACAACAACGATGATACCAACAACAACAAAAATAACAAAAATAAAAACAACGACCACAACGACAACGGCAAGGACAACAACAACAACAACATCGCCAACAACAAGGATGACAACAACGACATTACCAATGACAACAACAACATATACAACAACATAAATAACAACGATGACATCAACGATCACAACAACAACACCGGCAACAACACCGAAAACAACACCGACAACAACACCGACAACAACACCGACAACAGCACCACAACAGCACCGACAACAACACCGACAACAACACCGACAACAACACCGACAACAACACCGACAACAACACCGACAACAACACCGAAACAACACCGACAACAACACCGACAACAACACCAAAACAACACCGACAACAACACCGACAACAGCACCGACAACAACACCGACAACAACACCGACAACAACACCGACAACACACCGACAACACACCGACAACAACACCGACAACAACACCGACAACAACACCGACAACAACACCGACAACAACACCGACAACAACACCGACAACAACACCGACAACAACACCGAACAACAGCACCGACAACAACACCGACAACAGCACCGACAACAACACCGAAACAACACGACAACAACACCGACAACAACAACAACACACCGACAACACACCGACAACACACCGACAACAACACCGAAACAACACCGACAACAACACCGACAACAACACCGACAACAGCACCGAAAACAACAACACCGACAACAACACCGACAACAACACCGAAAACAACACCGACAACAACACCGACAACAGCACCGACAACAACACCGACAACAACACCGACAACAACACCGAAACAACACGACAACAACACCGAAACACCGACAACAACACCGACAACAACACCGACAACAGCACCAACAACAGCACCGACAACAACACCGACAACAACACCGACAACAACACCGACAACAACACCGACAACAGCACCGACAACAACACCGACAACAGCACCGACAACAACACCGAAAACAACACCGACAACAACACCGACAACAACACCGAAAACAACACCGACAACAACACCGACAACAGCACCGATAACAACACCGATAACAACACCGACAACAATACCGACAACGACAACAACAAAAATATCAACAAGAACAACATCACACCTGTCTTTTAAACGATCAAGTATCTTCTTTAAGACACTGAATAGCCGATGTGCCGTTAAACAACATTCAACAATCAACAGTATCTTCGATAATAATATACAATGGTGAGTCGGTGTGTGTGTGGGGGGGGTGGGGTGGAGGCGGGCTTGATAATACACCGATATTAATTGAACACTTACTGTCGCTATATTCAGTATTAGTGCTTTGTTTTTTGAGATAAATCACTCCACTGTTTCCATATGTAGGTAGTGTACATTTAGTCACTTGTTCACTAAACTGTTATGTTGGTTGAAGCGTCGAGAGCCTACTAAAGGGTTAACATTTCACTCTGATTAAAGAACAACTTGTGACGCCAGACCAGTCGATACCGTTCATATTGGTAGGATTTGTTTAGTTATTCAAACCCAGAATAAAGCTGCGGTCAGCATCTGGGGTTGTGGAAATGTTCTTTATATAGGTTTCTTTTGAACCACAGAAAATTATTGTTGGATGTAAACTGTGGTATCAGAGTAGCTATCTTGTGTGTATAGTAACTCGCCATTGAACCACACACACGTGTTGTTTACTGCGAGCTGTGGTGTCAAATTGCATTTTTGGGCGCGTTTCCACTTTTGTACGAAGCCTGCATGTAGCTGCTTCTCTGTGGGTATAACATATTTGTCACGTATGATAAGTGGATTAGCTAGGTTCCACAAGCTGATGAGTAGCCCAGACACTTGTATAGGTATACGTATATATGTATCAATATATGGAGGTATAGAACATTTTATATTTAGATTGATTTATGTATATTTATTATTTATGTATAGATTTATGGAGGTATGGGTCTCGAAGGATGTTTAGATGTTGATTTTCTGAGCCAGTGCCACTATATGTGTATCACAAAGCACACACACCCAAAACACACACACACACACACACACACACACTGCAAGTATATCTCGAATCCGGTGATATGTATTCTGTACTCTCCTTGAAGAGGCTAATAAAGAAATAAAATAAAGAAACAATAATTAAAATAACCAATAAAATAGTTTAATTATCTTACTAATAAAACAGATATGTTAATGTAGTTGATTACAGATTTCGAAGAGTAGATTTCAAATCTAGAACTAGCTATGTGTGAAGGATGTATCATCTGATAACGTTTTGAGAGTGTACTATGCGGATAGACTTGGCCATATAACTGTAACATGTAACTACTGAAGTGTCAGTTATTTCGCAGAGAAAGTGCAATTAAAGTGAGCTACGTATATCAATAGGACATATTTAGTTATGGTTATATGTTCTCAGAGCTAACACATACAACCGTTAGATGTTCTCAAAGCTAACACACATACCAGAAGGTGTTGACAAACGAAACAAATTGTTTCATACTTTAAATATCAAAGATTAATTTGGAAAAATCATCATTAGTTTATAGTCGTTATCAGCTAAAGAAGAATTCTATTAAAATGTCTTTATGGCGGAATAAGACGTGGATAATATGTGGAATAATACGTTGGATAAGATGTGGAATAAGACGTGGAATACGTTGGATAAGATATGGAATAAGATATGGAATAAGATATGGAATAATACGTGGAATAATACGTTGAATAAGATGTGGAATAAGATGTGGAATAATATGTTGGATAAGATGTGGAATAAGATGTGGAATCAGATGTGGAATCAGATGTGGAATAATACGTTGGATAAGATGTGGAATAAGATGTGGAATAATATGTGGAATCAGATGTGGAATAATACGTTGGATAACATGTGGAATAAGATGTGGAATAAGATGTGGAATCAGATGTGGAATAATACGTTGGATAACATGTGGAATAAGATGTGGAATCAGATGTGGAATCAGATGTGGAATAATACGTTGGATAACATGTGGAATAAGATGTGGAATCAGATGTGGAATCAGATGTGGAATAATACGTTGGATAACATGTGGAATAAGATGTGGAATCAGATGTGGAATCAGATGTGGAATAATACGTTGGAAAATATGTCGAATAAGACGTCATATAAGAAGTGGTATAAGATATGGGATAAAATGTGGAATAAGATGTGGAAAAAAATGTGGAATAAGAGATGGAATAAAAGTGGAATAAGACTTGGAATAAGACGTGTAATAATAGTAAAATAAAACGTGGAATAAAATGTGGAATAAGATGTAGAATCAGAGAGACATCTATGATAATTGTTTTAAATGTTTGATATATTCAGAAAGAATGATGAAGGCCAGATCCACAAAATGGTATTTCGTAATAACATGTACTTAGCTAAGATACTGTGGAGATAGGCATAACATGTATCATCCTAGAAAGAGTTAGAAGACAATATATATACAGGTGGCTATACCAGCATTAGAAGTAAAACTTGACAATAACTGGACATCATACACAACCAAAGTCATCATCATCATCATCATCATCATATCAGGTACTCATGGGAGTACAAGGAAAGTTCGTGTGTGCTCCTATTACAGGATGACACCTAAAACAACCAAAGATAACAATGATATATTGAACCTATATTTAATTTTATATGAATACAAAGACAATTTACTGAATAAGATGGACTTTGCTTTGATAATAAATAAAATTTATAAATCAATGTCCAAGGTCACTGAATAAAGATTAGCAATTATCTCAATCACAGATCTTATATAACCAATATACATCAATGCTCTCTCTCTCTCTCTCTCTCTCTGATATATTGACCTATATTTAATTTTATATGAATACAAAGACAATTTACTGAATAAGATGGACTTTGCTTTGATAATAAATAAAATTTATAAATCAATGTCCAAGGTCACTGAATAAAGATTAGCAATTATCTCAATCACAGATCTTATATAACCAATATAGCATCAATGCTCTCTCTCTCTCTCTCTTACTCTATATAAAATATATATATATATATATATATATATGTGTGTGTGTGTGTGTGTGTGTGTGTGTGTGTGTGTGTGTGTGTGTGTGTGTGTGTGTGTGTGTGTGTGTGTGTGTGTGTGTGTGTGTGACTATAGTGAATAAGTACAGTGTTTGAGCATGAAGTACAGCCAATTTATACGAGGACAGTTTCTAAGGAGACAATATCAAGACAATGTATGAAGACACTATTTGAGGACACTGTCTAAAGATCTTCGTCGGGAATAGTAGAGTAGAGATCACCAAGTCAATCTACAGGGAAGACACTAGATGACCACAGTGTTTGAGGACATGGTTTGAGGACACGGTTTGAGGACACGGTTTAACGAAATCGTCAATAAAAACACTATAATGAAATATTTATCAGAATGACAGGATAAGCAGTGTATGTGTGTGTGTGTGTGTATGTGTATGTGTATGTACGTGTGTATGTGTGATATATATATATATATATATATATACTTTGCATGTGTGTGTGTGTGTGTGTGTGTGTGTGTGTGTGTGTGCTCGTGATATATATATATATATATATATATATATATATATATATACCTATATTCGATTCAATAAAGACTTCATATTGGCTCGCTTAGACTCAGTATAGATCCGGTATAGGTGTATAGTAGATCCGGTATGGACTCAGTGGAGATTCAGTATTGATCCAATACATGCCCAGTATAGACTCAGTGTAGACCCATAATAGACCCAGTATTTCCTCAGTATAGTGTCCGTCTAGAACCAGTATACACCGAGTATTTACCCAGTATAGACTCCGTATACACCTAATATGTACATATGTGTTTGTTTAGCTGTATAACATTTATTTTCTAAGCTACATGACCCACAACAGACACACGAACACAAAAGCGGCGGTGGGGGGGGGTTATTCTGGCTGGAGGATGTCAATATGACGTCACAAGAATGATCACAGAATGCCAACACACTCAAGAAATATTCCAGATTCTAGTAATCTAATTTATTTGTTGTCTAGGAGCTGATTGTCTGGAATAAATACGCCTTGTGGAAATCTCCTTCTGGAGAAATTGAATCATCTGGAACAATCTGCAGGAGTATGTCTGTCTGTGTGTCTGTCTGTCTGTGTTTATGAGCTGGTCGCTGACAGCTGTGGGCATCCTCAACTGGGAGACTAGGAGTCAAGTTGTGGCAGTCGCAGCAGGACGTGTCCAGAACGGAATTTTTTAGAAGAATTATAAGGTGGCGTTCCTAGCAATACGATCCAGACGTGAGCATATCCACCAGCCGGAAACATTATAGCAAAACGGTAAGTGCCGCCATCTGGTGTTGGATTATCAGCCGAATTAGAACTTGAGTGGTTATTATTCTAGCTCCGTCAAGTTAACTTCTTAGTTCTGGATCTTCGATAACTCTCAGGATATTTGCACAATCTGGATACCTTTGGATGATCGAAACCTGCGAATCTTCCTTATCCGAAGTCGGAAGTTATATTGGATAGTACACTGACCGAGGTAAGTTTTCAACAAATTTATTAAATAATACACCTTGAAGAGCTTATTGATGTTTACTAGGTAGCGCGCTGGATCACATATCACTACCACCTGAGTTCGAAGCTCGGCGTAGACATATCTGAAGGGTGTTACGTCTCTGACCTCGCTTCATTACCTTTGGAGGTCGCTCGGCCCAGTTAGCCTAGTAGGTGCACAAAACTGGCCGTTAAACATCAAACATCAAATGTTTATTATAGATTCCAAAAGTACTTAAAACAATATGAAAAGTTTAATCAACCAATTAAAGGTTTAAAAGAGACTAATTGCTAAAAGCTACACAATTAAACGGAAGTGGTACATGACTGTCTGGTATTATGGTATATTTGTATTTAAACTGGATGGATTACATAATGACAACAAATATTGCCAATTACGTTTATGAAAATGTTTTATTTTCCTTATGGATATTTTTCTATCACATTAGCCAATTTTTTCTGTGATATAGTTGACAGTATTATTAAGTACGTCTGATTACCTTTAAATACGCCGAGTGTCATTTTTTCTCATCATATCTAGCCATTTTACAAGTAGCTAACGGTTTTCGGTTGCCATGGTTATTTGTCAACATACTTCCATTGGATATCTTTAGTAATTATTATCTTCCGGTGCCACATCTTCAGTAATGAGAGCTTTAAATAAACACAATAGAGTTATATATATTAATGTTTCTAAACCCCTTTGTGTATACGTGTATGTATATAGGTATGACTCATATAACGAACCCGGGAAACCATCCTGAACAATGTATTTAAGAGGCCCGTGTAGTATAGCATAATTATTTTAATTATATACTTGTTTCATGATTCTTCCCCCCCCCGTAACTGGCTATTTCTAGACCAAACCTTTGCCTGGTCGTTAATATATACGTGCTTGATTATTAAAACACAACGAGTTAGTGAGTTAGTGCATGTTCTATTTTTAAATCGGTCATTTAGGAAGTGTTTTTGGTGCAGAAGTCATTGAATTTGTTAGTCAACGAATTAATAGATGAATAAATAAATAAGTCATTTTGTGAGTCATCGAATGACCCGGTCAATCAGTTGTTTGGTCGGTTTGTAAGCTAGAAAACATATACGTTTGCTCAATCACGATATTTATCCCAAAATGACTCATTGTCTCTTCTGTGTGTTTTCCTACAAAGCTATCTGTTTCATGAATATTCATTACTTCATATAATATTGTTGACGGGACACTAAAGGTTGCAAATTAATGCAGCAACAGACAAGATAAAGTTTACAGGTATCTAATAACAATAGTTCAGCGAAGATTGATGGAAATATTATACCATCATTATTTGTTGATGCCAATACACACACACGCAAACCGCCCCGTACATATGCATATTCAGACACATGCAAGTACACACACGAAGAGTCTATATATTTACTTTGGGGGAAGTTTAATTAGATTATCATATATATAT
>JAODUP010000803.1:145000-162500 GCA_025642065.1 Paralvinella palmiformis | reverse complement strand
CACAACCACACACACACACACACACACACACACACACACACTGAGATAAATAAGTAAATGCGTCTTGAAATCACACACTAAATCACACACTCACCCTAGCATTTCGCTCACTAATGGAACATTAGATATTCCAGTATTCTGGTTTTGGTTCCCCGATGAATAATCTATATTATGTCGCCATAACTCTTGATTCTTTGCACCAGTTGCTTTATCAGCAGTGCTAAAGGACTGGTGAGACATTATACATGTATCAGCAAGAAAAGTCGCCACTCTGGATTCAGTCCCGTGAAGAAACGTCCTGAGTTTGAATTCACGGTTCGAGATTCTCTGTGCCTGTGCCTTATAATACACAGCTAAAACACACACACACACACACACACACACACATACACACACACACACAAATCTGGGTTTGAATAAACAATCTTTATAAGTTCATCCAGCCGTAAGTCACAGGTCTAGAATTGGAAAA
Source organism: Paralvinella palmiformis (assembly GCA_025642065.1). NCBI lineage: Eukaryota > Metazoa > Annelida > Polychaeta > Terebellida > Alvinellidae > Paralvinella > Paralvinella palmiformis. Next base: position 162,028 of record JAODUP010000803.1, on the reverse strand, counting down.
ACCCAACAAACAACAACAAGATATCATTACTAATATCCTGCCATTAAACGTAACACCCAAATGCTGACATCACATCTTATCTGGGTCACCAGTAGCCAATAGGAACACATTGCGCTCAACACGTGACCATTTCGTATTTCCGAATCATTACAGTAATACTACACTTTACTTCATTTCGGCCTCCATTCATTTCACCTTTAATCCACTTTTCTAGAGTAAAAGTTCATTACGAAGTCTACGATCTGCTTATTTCGACATTTGTTGACGTCAGTTTTCGAAACTAGGTCAATGACCTTTCTCCCTAATATCTGCTTATAATGAACTATTTACCAAAATGTCAAGTTGGTGTTAGACAATCAGACATTTATAGATCATTTATTGTGGCGTCTGTGAGAATATATGACTATTATTGACTCGTCGTTTTTCAATAAAGGACGATGTCACTATCTATAAATGATGACAGGTTTTACCTGGCAACTAAAATACAATGTGACATAAATATAGTTAATTAAATATTTCACAACGTATAACGTACTCCGACTACGTTATGATCAGATGTTATAATTGGCTTTATTTAATTTAATTTATTTATTGACAATTTATTTATACAGAATTACTGACGTGTTTCACATATAAAGGCTTTTGTTATAATGACATAGTTGATGACAGATAGATACAGAAATACCTGTTTTAATATAGTAGTAGTATAAGAAACTGCCCCTTTGACGTCATCGGTAGAGGGTGACACTATTTACCTATGGCTAAGGTCATTCTGTGCGGAAGGTCACAGGTTCGCGCCTCTGTCGTGGCACTATAGTGTTTTTCATCCAGCCAGGCAATTGGCAACATTTTCTCCACCGAACATGCCATCTATTCTAAATTCTAAATTACAGACCATAAACGTCTGCCTCATTTGAGGTTAAACACTGCCATTTCGGCCATTATATACTCATACATCAGTATTTATGTTGATATAACCTCAAAGATGGATTCTACCATATATATATATATATATATATATATATATATATATATATATATATATATATTTTTATATGGGCACATATACATATAAGCCTAATTTGATATTTACACCACTCAGACGGTGATTTTTGGACCAGAAAATAGTGCACAAGCATACAAAAGATGTTGTATACTCATATCCCCACTCTGATAGAGATACTGGTCCCAATGCAAGAAAATCTTCCGCTGTAAATTTCGAAACGTTGAAAATTGGTGACGCTTCACTTTATTATCTGAGACAAGGTGCCCCTGGTTTGGAACTAATGACTCTTCATCGTATAGCAAGGTCGTCATCATATAGACTGGGATTTGCGCAAATCAACGAGAGTTCAGCCATCCCACTGCACGTGTCACAAGACAGATCGAGCCTCTCGGCGTGGACGAACTTCTCTACAACAGACAATACAATGATACAGAGCTCTTTGGGCCACGATTCGCAGTGTATGGCTTTATTATGAGTAGAGAGTCAATCGATAGCTTGTCTTGTTGGAATTTGGGGTAGAGACCCTTCGCTGTCACTTATTGGGCACAGCCATTATCTATAGCTACTTGCTTACAACCTTTTATGCAGAATGTGAAGAACAAGTTACAGTTTATGTGTTTATTTTATCTATTTAGTTTGCAGTGATAGTAATCCATTAAAAGAAAATTTGATCTACAATGTACTTAATTATAAAATCTACTTCGTTTGGATTATTCTGAAGCAAATATCCGAGGCCTTTAATTGAAACATCAAATACTGATTGATGTTAAAAGAAGTGATGAATTACCTGTTCAAAGAATGACGAATACGAATATTTGTTTCTACTCAAAACTGTCAATTTTCTTTGGTTTAATTACTCGTGGCAACGAAAAATAGTGGCGACGAAACGACGTGGGCCGACGTCTCTATTTGGCCGAGGTCTATTGGGCCGAGGTCTAAGTGGGCCGAGGTCTACGGTATTCTGCAGCTATGATTAAGGATGGGCGTAGGGAAGAAACGAGTAAGTTTGCTGCGTTGTCTGGGTGTTATCAATAATGATGAAATATGTTTTGTCTGCAGTAAGTCTATTGTGTGTCATCCATCCAGATATACCATTGATACAGTCACCTAGCGGTGTAAGAGAAATATATGTGTCTTCTGTAGATAAAGTTATGCATAGTTAGGTGTCATCTGCATATAAATGACGGCCTAATCAGTAACGAACGGACCTCGATCGGAGGGTGCCCTATAAACAAAATGTGCACTCTTGCATTATTGATTTGAACTCTCCGCGGTGTGGTATATAAATGATCTCGCGATTCTATACCCTGTATATTTAGGTACATTAATATGTCGTTTGTTAATTATATTTCCCATATTTTGATCCTATGTAAGCAAAATTAATACCTTAAGTTAGAACGAGACCATACCCATTGGCGCCCTTAAAACGAAGTGCCGAAATTGGGCATGTCGACTGCTTAAGGTGGAAATGATACATAAACTTCCAAACTTGTGTTCTGTTAATCAATTATACCCAATGAATAGTGATCAAGAGTAGTATTAATTTTTGTTGTCAAGTTGTTCCGGTTTTGTTGTGACTCAGCTGACGCACTCGGGAGATAAATACACCGATGACGATTAACATTTCTTTCCGCATTTATTGGCCGATCTTACCTGGGTTTTCGTTTATTATTAGCAAATGTGAAGTAAAAAAGTTGGAGGTGGCAATTGGTCAACGAGACAGGTGAAGATAATCTTAATTACCCAGCAGACAATCTTAATTAGGGTTGATAACCAAACGGAAAACGAACGATAACTTTCTTACACTCACATTTTAGGGTATTGATTGTGGCTTTGGCATCTCGGCTGTTCTAGAATATCACATCAAAATACTACGGATGCTAATATTATACAAAACAAATATTATATATATATATATATATATATATATATATATATATATATATATATATATATATATATATATATATACCTCCCATGTTGGGAGATTAAGGAAACACCGCCCCTGGCATATGTCGGGGATGACCTAATAAGGGCATAGAATGGCTTCCAATCTGTCCTCGCAAATCAGAAACAATTTGTCGATAGCTCTTAGAAATACAAATCTGGAACGATTATCCAAATTCGTCAGCTGACTCCAGGCATGATAACCCTACAACATATCTCAATAACTAAGTGAACTAAGTTTTCAAAAAGTGAAAATGATTCATTTTACCAGTTCAAACGCTTGTTATATTAAATGGTACATAAACACGTCTTTAAAACATCCCGATTTTGTTGGTGTTTATGGCAGATAGTATTTCGCCATGCTAGCCACCTAGTGACCGATAAATCGCGGTTCAAGCGAAGAGCGTCCTTTGTTTCTAGGGCGTTCTACGATCGAGATCTCTCTCTTAGTGCTAATTTGTGTTTGTGTATAAGAGAGCTTAGTAGACATCGGGTCAAATGAATTCCGAAATTGGAATTGATGGTCAATTCCAATTCCGGAATTCGAATTGATTATTTAAATAAAATGGAATTGGAATTGAGAAATTTGGAATTGAGAAATTTTGTGTTTTAATTTTAATTGAAGTTTCCTACAAAATATTAAATCCACAAATTAATTTACCATTTTTACAACGTTAACAACGTCTAACCAATATACTGGAACCAAAATGATCCAGAACTTTGGTTCCTGATATATATATATATATATATATATATATATATATATATATATAAGATACTCACACCGACCGTGGCACCCCACGTGAGCAATTAACCAATTAAAAATGGTTTGGATACCAATGTGATACCACCACATAGCATGCCTGTAATCTATATAGAGATATTGCTATTTAGGAATTTACCTAGTTCAATGTTTAGAACGGGCAAAACAAATTAATCCACAAATTAATTTACTATTTAATTTTTTAATTCAGAAATATTTCTTCCATGACACTCCTACTTGGAATATAAACTACTCGGAGTAGGTATTCCAAATAGGTACTCGGAGTACCTACTCATGGTAGTCAGAAAAAATTTGAATTTGAATTGATAAATTTGAAATTGGAATTGAATTGGAATTGAAACATTTGATGTGGAATTGGAATTGGAATTAACCAAATGATATTGAGTGGAATTGGAATTGATAAAATGGAATTGACCCCATGTCTGGAGCTTCGTGATATTTTATTAATTTATGTGACTGCGCCATCATAACGGTGTTGCTATTCCCGCGTCCAGTAAAACCCGCAACCCGCCGGATCGGCTCTCATCAGTATTACATTGGTATGGAGGATGTTTCATTCGTCAGTAATAAGGCTTCAGGTCGATTTTCTTATTTCCATAAAGATCAACCTTTAAATCAAGTGTCCGAGTGTAGCCAGGGTCAGAAATAATCAATTTCTTTACCATAATTATTAATAAACAGTCATCACTTATGACAATAATAATAATAGGTAAAGTAATATACATATTTCATAATTCAGTAATTTCCTAACATTCATTTACAAATAGAATATTTCTAAATGTCATTTTATGACGCGTTAAATAATAAAAAAACAATGTATAAATTGTAGTAGGTCTGTAGTAGGTCTGTAAACTGTCTGTAATAGGTCTGTAATAGGTCTATAATAGGTCTGTAGTAGGTCTGTAATAGGTCTGTAATAGATCTGTAAACTGTCTGTAATAGGTCTGTAATAGGTCTGTAATAGGTCTATAATAGGTCTGTAGTAGGTCTGTAATAGGTCTGTAATAGATCTGTAAACTGTCTGTAATAGGTCTGTAATAGGTCTGTAATAGATCTGTAATAGGTCTGTAATAGGTCTGTAGTAGGTCTGTAATAGGTCTGTAATAGATCTGTAAACTGTCTGTAATAGGTCTGTAATAGGTCTGTAGGTCTGTAGTAGGTCTGGAGTAGGTCTGTATTATGTCGGTATTAGGTCTGTAATAGGTCTGTAATAGATCTGTAAACTGTATGTAATAGGTTTGTATTAGGTCTATGATAGGTCTATATTAGGTCTGTATTAGGTCTGTATTATGTCGGTATTAGGTCTTTATAGGTCTGTAATAGATCTGTAATAGGTCTGTAATATATCTGTATTAGGTCTGTAATAGGTCTGGAGTAGGTCTGTATTAGGTCTGTATTATGTCTGTATTAGGTCGGTATTAGGCCTGTAATAGATCTGTATTAGGTCTGTATTAGATCTATAATAGGTATGTATTAGGTATGTATTAGGTCTGTAGTAGGTCTGTATTAGGTCTGTATTAGGTCTGTAATAGGTCTGTTATAGGTCTATAATAGGTCTGTATTAGGTCTGTATTGGGTATGTAATAGGTATGTAATAGTTCTGTAATAGGTCTGTAATAGGTCTGTAGTAGACATGTAATATGTGTATACTAGGTCTGTTATAAGTATGTAGTAGGTGTGTATTAAGTCTGAAACAGATCTGTAGTAGATCTGTATTATATCTGAAATAAGTCTGTTGTAGGTCTGTTGTAAGCCCGTTATACGTCTGTTGTAGGTCTGTAGCCGATATATTATAAGACTGTAGTAGGTGTGTAATATATCTGTAGTATGTCTGTAGTAGGTCTGTAGTAGGTCTGTCAGTAGTTATATAATATATCTGTAGTATGTCTGTAGTATGTCTGTTAGTAGTTATGTAATAGATCTGTTGTAGGTCTGTTGTAAACAAAAACTGAAACTAATTTAAAAAAAATGTAAAACTGATATTCGTTTATTCCACTCAATTTACATTTTATTTGTTGAAACTAAACACGTGGATCTTACGCCATCAGCAGTGACCTTGACCTAACCATTGTACCACCCACTGTCACCATTTTGACTACATATGTTTATATGTAGACTTGATATATTTATATATCGTCTATTTTGTGTCACTTTTGACAAATCTAAATACATAAATGTGTAGGAAGGAGTTATTATAAACTTAAAAGTGTGGCTCTAAGTGCAACAAAATCAGACCAATTATCGTAACCAGTAAATGTTCAAAGTGCAACAAAATCAAACCAATTATCCTAACCAGTAAATGTTCAAAGTGCAACAAAATCAAACCAATTATCCTAACCAGTAAATATTTCGTGACATAGAATATTTCTTCCGGATATATTTCACGGACATTCACGCTAAAGTGGGAAGATTTACAGTTGAGGATAATTATTATAAAACAAACTATGGTGTTAAGGGCTATACTTATCACGTGACAATGATTGAAATAAGAGCGATAACAGCAGTTACTTTGGGGTAAAATGCATATCTGACGGTTTTAATAATCAGTTTATTATAGGAGTGTGTGTGTGTGTGTGTGTGTGTGTGTGGGGGGGGGTTAATAAGGTTAATAGTCTACACGAGAACTCATCAAATATGGTAAAAATAAAACATTATAAATATTCGGTTTGTTGATCTATATGACGTCAGTTTATTAGCGATAATGGATAACCTGCGTTAGGAAATATTAAGCGTTTAGTAATATATTGAATTTATTTATATTAAAATCGAATTATATCTAACAACTATATCAGCTAGCCGTCAGTGTTACATCTTAACTAACTATTTATTATAAGTGAAAGGAATTATTTTCTAAAAATAATTATTAAAAAAAAAGTTTAATGTTTTGCATTACGATAGACTACTGTAAAACAACAACATTACGATAGACTACTGTAAAACAACAACATTACGATAGACTACTGTAAAACAACAACAATACGATAGACTACTGTAAAACAACAACGTTACGATAGACTACTAAAAAACAAAAACATTACGATAGAATACTGTAAAACAACACAATTATGATAGACTACTCTGAATGAACAACATTACTATGTGTTTCTAAAACATCGAGAAATAAATGTTCCCGGGGAGTGTTTAGAATAGTGGCTACCAGATTATAGAATATGTTTACTTGGAGATATCTCTATCATAGATTTAATGTACTATTAGTATGCATTTAGTCAACACTGTAAGTCGTAAAACATTTTAATTTTAATCTGCTGTTAATTAATTTGGTAGTCATTACTTATCATTTATTGATATAATTTCATAACATGTTATATTATATTATTGTTATTGGTGTCATTCTAGGGTGTCCTATGTTTATCTTAGCGTATACAGCATCAAAATAGGATTTACCTGACCCTGTGTTAAAATCATTACCATCGTCATCATCATCATCATCATTGTTATGATCATCATTATTATCACCATTAAAGGCATAGTAGACTGATGTTTAAAATTAATAAACATTCATCAGTAAACCACCTCTTCCTTTCCAACATCGTAATTTATCCTACCATGGTTACCTCCCTAATGGCTTGTCCTTTGTAGGGAAGCCTGACAACATCTTCCGTATGTTGATATTAATATTATAAAACAACAAACAGATAATACATTTTAGTTTAAATATTAATTATAACATGTATGTGTCCTTATGACAGCATTTGTAAATATAATTAATAGTAATATTTTGCAAATGATAAGACAGTAGTTTGCATATTTAACTGTTATTAAAAGATTCTGTGAATTTCAAGGCATTATATATATATATATATATATATATATATATATATATATATATAATATATATATATATATATATATATATATCAGGTTGTGTGTAGCAGGTAGTTAGTAGGATTCTTTAGCTAACAGACAATTATTACAAGCTTGTAGATTGTTTATAGTACTCAGCTATCGCCTGTCTGTATTTACCTTTCTGTTATATAACCTTATAATATAACATTAGTATGTAACATTATTATATAACCTTATAATATAACATTAGTATATAACATTAGTATATAATATTATAATATAACATTAATATATATCATTATTATATAACCTTATAATATAACTTTATAATATAACCTTATTATATAACCTTATAATATAACCTTAATATATAACATTATAATATAACCTTATTATTATATATCTAATGAAAATAAAATTATGAAAGAACAGAAATTATCAACGTTAGCTGAGATTTGTAAGTTACAAGCTAAAACTGTAAGAAATATATAAAAGTTTGGCTAAATTGTATCACAGAGAACAGTAACAAAAAATAACATTAACAATAACAATAATAATAACAGTTGGATGTTTGTGCCTTTTCTTAAGACAGAAATCTATAATCGACAAAACGTAATTATTTTATTTCTGAAGTCATTCGTTCCGAGGTTTGACACATTATAATACCCAAACAGATCATAGACTTCTCATTATTAGTCAGTTTATTGAATCTAGTTACGATATGTGGGTCTATCACATACCACAACCGTAGTTTTACCAATTGCCGCCAGATGTCGGGCTAATAGTGAATATGATCCGTTAACCATTGTTTCAGGAAACTGCCATTATAGTTTCCAAACTGACAGATGTCACGGTTTGTGGTTTCTGTTAATGACAAAAATAACACGCGCATGTTCTCTTAAAATGGATTAATTTGGACCATTTAGTTCGTGGTGATCCAGTGGAACACATCGGCAATATTTCTGCAACTCGTTGGTACTAGCTAACAAATATCTGGCGGTGGTGTTGGCTTTGTAAGAGTGGTCGGCTGGAAAATGGAAGGTTCTTGGTTCGAAAAGTGCATTTAAGAAGGAATCAGCATCGAGAGGACGATAAATAAGTCGTATCGCAGTGGTACTTTCAAAACATATCAGAGCTGTATCAAATCCTTATCGAACTTATGCCGAAACTCTATCAGACTCAGAGCTGTATCAGTCCGAGACAAACTTGTATCAGACTGACTCAAAACTGTTCCAGAGTTGTATCAGATATGTACCAAACCTGTATCGGACATGTGCCAAAACCGTATCAGAGCTGTATCAAATCTGGGCCTACATTGTATCAGAGCTTCGATCAGGGTTAAAACGATAAATTGATATTTGGGTTGGTACTTGTATAAGGGTTGGTACTGGTATAAGGGCTGGTACTGGTATACAAATGGAATAGGGTTACTAACTATAATGGCTGTACATATATAATGATGGTACATGTATAATGGTTATACATATCTAATGATGGTACATGTATAATGGCTGTACATATATAATGATGGTACATGTATAATGATTTTATATATGTAATGTATTTCTTTGATGATTATATATATTTGAAGATGGTACATTTATGACGATGGATTATGTATAATGATTGTACATATATGACTATGGTAGATGTATAATGATGGATTATGCATAATAGTTGTACATATATGATGAAGGTATTTGTATGATGGTTGTAAATATATTATTATGGTACATGCATGATGGTTGTACATATATTATTATGGTACATGCATGGTGGTTGTACATATATACTGATGGTACATGTATGATGGATGTACATGTATATTGGTGGTATAATATGAGTATGACGTTCAAATTAGTATATTGTGATTACATTATGGTGATGATAGCTGTATGGTACCTGTATGATCATGGTATCAGTGGTAGTTCTAGTATTAGTTCATGCTGGTATTATGCTGGTACCTGGTGGTACCAATATAGTGTTGCTGACATATGTACAGTGAATAGTGCTACTGACATTTAAAGCCAATGGCTGGAGGTAGCAGTTAATTGATAGCAGACATGTAGCAGGCTATATATAGCAGGTTGCTCATAGCAAGCCGTAGATAACAGGCAGTATATAGCAGGATGCGTGTAGTAAACTGAACATTGTTCTGCCTGTATCTATCCCGGCCTGCATCTGTCCCAGCCTGTATCTATCCCAGCCTGTATCTACACCAGCCTGTATCTATCTATCTATCTATCTATCTATCTATCTATCTACCTATATTATATATATATATATATATATATATATATATATATATATATAATATATATATATATATATATATATATATTCCAAGCTGTAGCTACCACAGTGTTTATCTATCCCAGGCTGTATATATCTCAGCCTGTATCCATCCTAGACTGTAGTATCCTAGCCTGTTGTATTCCAGTCTGTAGCTATCCCAAGTTCTATCTACCCCAGCCTGTACATATCTGTCCCAGCCTGTAATTATCCAGCCTGTCCTTAGCTATTGATCGTCTCCAGTTTGTGTGTTTGTGTGTGTGAGTGTGAGGCCCCTATAGCAGGCCGTAGACAGACAGAGAGCCATTAGTGGGCTACGCCACTATCACAATATGATATACTGTCGTTAAATTTCAACACCCTGGGTGGTATAGTCAGCGTACAGTAAATATCGACGGAGAATAAACAGTGTACACGTAAATGTCACTCTTTGTGTACCGTGTACATCGTGGAATGGCTGTACAATAGTGATGTATTACACTCAGTACGGATTACAGCTATCTGAAGACAAGGTCAGTACACGACCATGTATGCTTGTGTATATAGCACTGTCACCAAACACAAATGTTTGTCTATTGTCTATTACCAGACGTCAAATGCTATTGAAATACACAAACGTTTGTGTTTAACATAGGGTTATAAGATAGAGATGCTTGTGTAATGTGTTATATCATGATACACAAATGTTTCTGTATAAACTAATGTTATCACGTCTGGATGTTTGTTTGTACAGTCTTATCACGATACACAGTTTCACGCCGAGTACATTCATAATTGCTTGTGTATCAGTCAAAAAAACCACAACTGTCTGTGTATCAGTCAATAACACACAACTGTCTGTGTATCAGTCAATAACACACAACTGTCTGTGTATCAGTCAATAACACACAACTGTCTGTGTATCAGTCAATAACACACAACTGTCTGTGTATCAGTCAATAACACACAACTGTCTGTGTCTCAGTCAATAACACACAACTGTCTGTATATCAATCAATAAAACACAAATGTTTTTATCGTGCATAAACATTCGTGTAGTTGTTACTTTTATAATATGTTAATGTTTGTGTATATAGTGTTTGAATATGACATAACCGTGTGTGTGTGTGTATGTATGTGTGTGTGTGTGTGTGTGTGGTATCCATAATATTATTTTTACAATAGTTAATATAGACATTATTTTTGTATGTGAAATATAATTTTACGGCTAATCTTCTGACCATGAAAGGGCTAGCATCTTAAAATGATATTTAAGTGTGATATATACAGTATACTACTATGACAGTCCTAATGTTATCATCTACAGTAGACTACACTGACAGTTCTATTGTTATCATCTATAGTCGACTACTATGACAGTTATACTTGTATTATATATAGTAGACTACTACGACAGTCCTACTTTTATTATCTATAGTAGACTAGTATGACAGTCCTATTATTATCAACTACAGTAGGCTACCATGACAGTCCTATTGTTATCACATACAGTAGACTACAATGACATTCCTATTGTTATTATATACAGTAGACTACAATGACATTCCTGTTGTTACTATATGCAGTAGACTACAATGACAGTCCTATTGCTATTACTTATGGTAGACTACAATGACAGTCATATTGTTATGGTATAAAGTAGACTATTATGACAGTCCTACTGATATCATCTACAGTAGCCCACAGTAAGCTAACAGTAACCCACACAACATACACGTTGTCATGCCTTGGTTCAAGGTGGCTCAGTGGAAATAGCTGATTCATAATCTAGAGGTTCTGGGTTCGAGTTCTTATTGTCTCGACTATAAATCACTATTTGTTTCGATGATGAAGGAATAATGAGGTTATCTGGGGGTTCAAAGGACTAACGAATATTGTCTCTCAGTTTGGGGGGAGAATATAAAGTGATTAGTTTAATGGAACTGAATAGGGGACTGTTGCTACTACTACTACTACTACTACTACTAATAATAATAATAATATTAATAATAGCAATAATAATAATAATAATAATAATAATAATAGTATAATAACAATATTTATTCAATTAACTTATTTTAAGGCACTTTACATTGACAATATAATTAAAACATGTTCTAAGCTCATATAGAACAAACACATATTATACATAAATCATTATTATTATTACTATTATTATCATTATTATTAATATAAACATGGTCACAGCACTATTAGTCACCTTAACTTTATATCATATTATCATTATATACTGAGGTATCGTCAGTGTGAAGTGGGTATACTCGGGCGGGGGTGGTATGACGTTACTAGAATGACGTGGGTAGAGTTTATGTGACGTCATTACAATAGTAGAGCTGTACACATACACAAATATACCTCACACGCGCTAACACATACATATACATACATAACTGTCCCTCCCACACGCTAACACATACACAGACATAGAGAAATGTCGCTCACCGCTCTAACATATATACACAGACATACAGAAATGTCCCCCACACGTACTCTGACATACACAGACATACAGAAATGTCCTCAACACGTGCTCTGACATACACAGACATACAGAAATATACCCCACACGCGTTAGCGCATACATACAAATAGAGAAGTGTCACTCACACTCCCTAAGACACACAAATGTCCCCCACACAGGCTAACACATACATAAACATAACAAATATCCCCCACACAGAATAACACATACAGAAACATACAGAAATATCCCCCACGCGCTAACACATACATAAATATAGAAAAATATCCCCACACAGGCTAACACATACATAAACATAGACAAATGTCCCTCACACAGGCTAACACAGACATAAACATAGACAAATATCCCCCACACAGGCTAACACACACACACATACACACACACACACACACACACACACACACACACACACACACACACACACACACAATATATATATATATATATATATATATATATATATATATATATATATGGTCTACTCATCAGCCTGTGGGATCAGCTAATACGCTTTTCGTACGTGACAAATATGTCACGCCCACAAGGAAGCGGCTGTATGGCGGCTACGTACTGAAAGCGGAAGCTCATACATAAAGTACCATTTGACACCTCAATAGTAATAAATAATACATGGGTGGGATTCAATGGTAAGTTAATATATTTGCAATCCCTACCAGTACACACACATATATACACATACAAGATATTACTTTGATGGCACAGTTGACATTCAGCAATAATATGTGTGTGTGTGTGTGTGAAGAAAGAGAAATGTCATGATAATAAAAATATCACGATTCCCCGAATCGTTGTTTAACAATCTACGCCAATTTAAGGCCAACATCTAACATTGAAATTAGCTTAAGGCCATGACTTGCTATATTTAGCTGATCTTTAAGAAATCCTAATGGTCGTTTTGTACAGAAGCTAACTGGTTTATTTGACAGATGGAATGGTCCAATCCAATTAGTTAATGCTATCATAAAGTGTTATTTGTCATCTTTATAAAGCGTAATGTAACTGAGTTTAACTATTGTCTAGCATCGTGTTTCTACTTTATCAGTTGGGTTCAGGTGAGATAATTCACAAATGTCATAGAGTAATTTATTACTATTCGAACCCAGAATAAAGCTGACGTCAGCATCTGAGGTGTCGAAATATTTTATATACAGGTTTCTTTTGGACCACAGAAAATTACTGTTGAATGTAAACTGTGGTGTCAAAATAGTTATGGTATGTATGTAGCAAGTCACCATTGAACCACACTCTTTATATGTCCCCTAACACACACACACACACACACAGAGAGAAGAGAGAGAGAGAGAGAAGATCAATGTCAGATCATTGCTATATCTAAAGTATGGAAAGAGATCAGTAAATATTCTGAGAGCTCAGCGGATACGATTAATTTATAGTCCAACACCGAGAAATTTCGTCAATATCAGACTGATCCAGACATGATACTTTGCCAGAACACTCCCAAGGAAGCCCCTCTTCCTAATGCGACATAGATAATGGTGTCCGAATTGAGTTAGGAATCATCTATGAGGGATAGAAGGCTACTGATAATATGTGGTATTCAGTGATGATAACTGATCCCTACTATATGGAAACAAAATGGCGGATTCGTGGATTTTATATGAACAATTGTAACGTCATGCCCATCGTACAAGCTGCTTGTGATCGTGGTGTAAATATCCAGAATATGTGACACAACGATGGTAAGTGTGAGTTCCTTACTTCGTCCAGTGATATCTGGAACAGCGTCTGTATCCAGATGGTAATACATTTCCTCGCAGAGCGAGGTTAATCCAGAATGTTCTGTAAATGAAGAAATTATGCACACTGGCTGACCTACTTGTTCTCCGGATATGAACCTTATTGAGAATCTCTGACCGAAAACGACTCATTGTATACAATAACGGTATAGCGCCACCTGGTAACGAGATAATTTGATAGTGGTGACAATTGGACTGTTATTCATCAAGAGTTGAACGTTTTGATAATATTAGCGTACCTTACCAAGTTCTGAATTAATACATTATTCTGAGAAAACTAAATCTATTTCTGTGAAATTAAAAACATTTAATGGGTACAGATGCATGCGTATATATATATATATATATATATATATATATATGCGCGCGCATGCGCGTGTGGTTTGAACATCTGTTACGTTAGATGAAATGAGATGGATGATGGATAACAGATGACACAAAACAGACTGTTAATAAAAAAAGGAAATAACGTGCCTTGAAATATGCAGGTATTGCTCTATCTGTTTGACCTAAATATTTAATGTATTTATGTAATTATGAGTTAATGTCTGAGATGTTTGTTATGAGATGATAGTAAATAGTTACATCACGGAAACGTGTCTTTTATCACCAGGTATCTTTTAGTGTGGGTTATTATCTATATAGAGTCATCGAGTTAAGATAATATCCGCGAAAACATGAACAATGACAATTGTCAAATAAATAAAACAAACAGGTACAATTAGTTAAATATAAATGTTGATTGTATATATGTGTGTGTATATGTGTGTGTGTATGTGTGTGTGTATGTATGTGTGTTTGTGTGTGTGTATGTGCGTGTGTATGTGTGTGTTTACATAACCAAATATTACTGAGATGACTACATTAAACTGGAACCTTAAGAACTATTGTTTGAATTATTTAAATCAATTTATTAAATCAACATATACATTCTTTATGACATCTGTCTGATGAGCTGACCCAGACATGATAATATGATCTGATCCAGGTGTGAAAATATGATCTCATCCAGGTGTGACAATATGATCTCATCCAGGTGTGACAATATCATCTCATCCAGGTGTCATAATATCATCTAGATATGATCTTTATCTATCATATAATTACTGATTTACATCTTCAGTGGTACACCTTAATATGTATTATCATTAGATAAAGCTCATGACATTGAAAAACTGATCATCTTCACACGAAATGGCGATAATATACACGTGTGACATGGCCTTCCATAGAGAGAGAGAGAGAGAGAGAGAGAGAGAGAGAGAGAGAGGGATCATTAGCATGTCACATCACGTCATGTCACCTCATGGCTCGTCACATCACATCATTTTCGATCAGTTCATAATACTTCACGTCAAGTCACGTCACAATTAGTCACAGCAAGTCACATCGTGTTACGTCATGTCACATTACATCAAGTCACCTCAGTATAAAGAGATAAGGGGGAGTAATCTTGGGAGAAATTTCAGAGGAAAGTATAATCCCCCCTATATATATATATATATATATATATATATATATATATTATATTTACATCTTCACCCATAAAAACTTTTCAGACTGTAAAGTACCAGTGTATGGCCATAGCAAAGATCATCTAGTCAGTCGTACACCTACTGACCTTGTAAAGAAATGTCAAACCAAAAGTCAATGTTTACCTAGATATTTTTATATCTCTGAGTGCCATCTGTGTTTTGATCTGTGTTTTGATCTGTTTTGTCATATGTGTTGTCTGTCATCTGTGTTGTCATATGTGCGTATAATTGTATCACTGAATAAATAAAGATTAAATGTGAGACAAGAAGATGGCAGGTATTGTTAGTCATTGTAAACATGTTGATGTTAATATATATATATATATATATATATATATATATATATATATATATTACGTGTGTTAAAGTGTTAATGGGTTCCAAGGCGAAATGGTACATTTGTAAATATGAGCGTTTTTTGTAAACATTCTTGTTGTTGTTGATATTGTTGTTGATATTGTTGTAATTGTTGTTGATGTCGTTATCGATGTTGTTATTGATGTAGTAGATGTAGTAGTAGCATTCAATATGTATTTAATACGAGGAACTCTAACCTGTCAGTTATAAAGATCAACAATCCAAGGACGTCTCTATGTTGATCTTTTTGACCCGACATATATCAGTTTCGTTTAAGTACTCGCTGTAAACAGTCAAAGTTCTTTATTTTACTAAATTAACATTCCTCAATTCTACCGTAGACTGTTTTTTGGTGCCAAACTCTAATTATGGACAACATTATATATTTTTACAGATGATAAATCAATATCAACTTCATTCTGTTCAGCCGTGGTTGAGAAACGCTTAAAATCTGTTTCCTGTTACTTTTGTCTGTTTCTGTCTAAAAATAGGCACATTTATTCCGTTCACAACCATAGAGCATTATAGGTATAACACCCCCCTCGCATTGACCCTGTGGTCTATCGTTTGAGAACAATACATCTACTTCTGTTTTAAATAGTGTATTATCTATTATACAGGTACAGTGAAACATACACAACCTTTTCCCGATTTTCCGCCTTTCCAGTCATATTTCGTGTTTACACTCGCAAATAATTTTGGTTGTTATTTTGATCTTTGTGAATGTGACGTTATTCATCACGTGATGAAGACGTCTCCTCGTTGGCTGGCGGCATTGGCATAAAGAAAATCAACCATGTTGCGTTACTCGGAAATAACTGCTGTCTGGAAGGTATTTTTGCGACAGTGCCAGATTATCATCCACTATCTCTGAGTTTGGTCGATATTGTCTGGCCGCCATAATACCGGAAGTTAGTCTTATCTCCGGCAGGTGGCTGTCATTCTCACGTGACAGATGAATGGATGACACGATGATGAGCAGATTTAAGACGGCAGATGATGTCGTATTATTGTTAGTTTGATCATCTTAGGTTTGA
>JAODUP010000803.1:0-142500 GCA_025642065.1 Paralvinella palmiformis | reverse complement strand
ACCTGGACATAAAAGCCTATAACTATCAGAAGGTGAGACAACTAATTAATGTCCAAACATAATGTTAAATTGTCACAAATGATAAAATAACTACTATCAAATATAGTATCTATCAGATGTGTTATCTATCAGATGTGTTATCTATCAGATGTGTTATCTATCAGATATATTATCTATCAAAATATTGAGTGGACAGCTAAATAATAATACAATCTGCGTATCAGAGTGGAGATAAATAAATAAACCTAAATTAATCCTGAATAAGTACAAAGAAGGATTGATCACAGACACAAAGAATTAACGATCCAGTTATAAAAAAAGAGAGCAAATATGAACCTAAACTTTAGTCTACGATTCCCACCCCCCAAATTTGTTTATTTTTTGGTCATATTTGACCTCAATATGTTTACGAGGAAGGATTCATTAAGTTGAAGAAATAAAAAAGAGAGGGTAGTACTTTATGATTTCATGACGCGCTGATTCCGAATAGCGATGACAACTTTTGTAAGTTGGAGATAGATAAAATACAATTTGCTTATATCTTGACAAAAATTAAACTGAATTTTGGAGATGATCCCTGGATCCATAGACCCGCAACTGAGTAGCCAAATTATTTACGATCTGTGATAGCGCAGTTAGTTAGAGCGTAGGACTCGTAACCGAACGGTCGCCGGTTCGAAGTTCCGTGATCTGCAATGCCGTCGTGTGGTGACTGGTTCACTCATCCATAAAAATGCGCCTATAATGGCAGCATGCCTTGTATGCTCCCTTGAGAGTTGAGATGTGTGCTGGGTGGAAATAGGTCTTAGTCACGGATAATAATATTGTAAAGCGCCGTAGAGCTGCTATCTAGCTGATTAGGGCGCTATATAAATGTCACATATTATTATTAACGTTAGTCAAAATGTAATTTATGAAAATAGCTAATTTGGTAGCTATAACAAAATTCCTTTTCAGGATGATTGAGTGGCACCTCTATGGCCAAGCTAGTAGCGTGGTTGGCCACAAATGCCTAGGTTCGAATCCTGAAATAGCTAGGTCTCTCTTCACCTTTATAGGCCATAAAGTGGACGTAAAACAACAATATTTCCTATAAACGAATACGAAAATAATTCTTCAAAATGGTGTATTAGAGTTAATAGTCTAAATGACTACCCAAAAGAATTAGTCAGAATAACTAGTCAAACTTCTATCACCAAAATACCTAACTTAACAATTAATGACGACGACTAGCTAGAAAACTTAGCTGAGAGTAGTCTCCCTAATTAGCTACAAATCATTACTCACCTTGATGTCATCCTATTTCGTCACCTTCGTCTAGGCGTGTTCCTCTCACACCCTAACTCAGCTTGTTGTCACGAAGCTGTTGAAATCACCACTAATGATAAAGATTTTTCACGCTGAGTGATGGCAATTTTCTTATTACATCTCAGCGTTGTCCGAGTCTTCTTCGTCCAGGTCTACGACACCTTTTTAACTTTTTATCAGATGGTTACCTTGACGACCACATCTCGACGTTGGCTCCTTCGGTGACTATTAAATGTCATTAGCTCGCGATGCTTTCTTAAGTAATCGACCAAATGGAGGAAGGAGGTGTTTGACCAACATCCCAAAGAGGAGACAAAAGTCGGAGAGTAAATTGAGAGAGCTAAGGGTCAGAGAAAAGTCTCTTTCTAAGTGTACTAGGTGTATTCTTCTTGTTCTCACTGTGTATTGTTGATAATATTTCACAAATGTTTTGATTTATGACTCATATTCTTATGGTTATGTGATCATATTCCCCCCCCCTATCTCTCTCTCTCTCTCTCTCTCTCTCTCTCTCTCTCTCTCTCTCTCTCTCTCTCTCTATATATATATATATATATATATATATATTGTAAAATTTGCTTAATATGAAATCATTGGTTATACCACTGCTATATCCTAGTGGGTAAGAGCGTGGGACAGTTTTTTACTCATGGACATGCTATATGGGAGGTCGGAGGTTCGAATCTCGATCGTGACATTACAGTAAAAACCAGCAGACCATATGAGATTCCTTAATTTCGGCCATTATTATTATTATTATTATTATTATTATTATTATTATCATCATCATCATCATCATTATTATTATTGGTCACGTGATATAATATAATCTTCTAGATAGCTGAGATGTCCTACTCTTCTTAATAATAATGATAATAGTAATAATAATAATAATAATAATAATAATTATTATTATTATTATTATTGTTATTATTATGGTGTTGTGGATTCAATAAAGAACCATCAATGTTATAGTTAGGTCATTTGAAGCTAGTTTGTTATGCGTACGTGCATACGCGTGAGTGCGTGCGTGCGTTTCGATATATTTCGATCTATTGAACTCTATTCAGCTTAACATAGATTTGACAAAGTTCTACATGTAACACATTTCTAATCTAATGTTTGAATACATGATGTTGTTAGATATGTTTATATATCACTAAGACAGAACAGTTGTGGTAATATCGATGGTTTATTTAGGTTTGATATTGGTCACACCTGAGACGACGTATGGCTGAGGGAATGGCGTTCAGGGAAACATTTCACAAACACAGGTAACTTCTAATTCATAGCTGGAGGTCTACAACACAGCGCAGTTACTGATGAAACCTGGTGTGGGATACTCAGATATGAAGAATTTTTCAGCGATCAAAATCACACACACTATCTAATAACATATTGACTTCGAAGCGACACCTAGTGGTGACACACAACTGAACAGCACAGTTAGTTTCATCAATGTTTGATAATGAAGTGACACCTTATTAACTAGCTATAACTCCATATCAAATTATTCCACAACACATTTTCGTATTTTGACCTTCTCAAACAAATAACATACTTGCTCATATATCTATCTAATCTAAATCTGATCTAAATCTGTGTCTCATACGTATGTAACACGTTTATGACAATTATGTATTAAATATTTGTGTAATATGTCATAATATGTGCCTGGTTTTTCTAATATGTGTATGATATCCTTTATATGTGTATGGTGTCCATTATATGTGTATCGCTTCCATATAGATGTATGGTGTTCTTATGTATATATGATATCCCTTGTGTGTGTATGATGTCCCATATATGTGTATGATATCGTTAACATGTACACGATGCGAAATTGTGTAAACGTCATCTCATCTTCTGACTAAATATTCAGTTGGCGAACTATTCATTATATTAACAAATATTCATGAGTAATGGCAATATATCTCTAGTTTTATTAGACTACAAAGTGAAAATGGCTCTTTTATATTCACCTAATTTGATGGCAGTCCTATTATTAAACGACGGTTATTCATCGCTAAAACCTCAGAGGTAATGTATTTCATTAATTAACTACGCTATTATTTTATCGTTTTCTAGATGACACTTGTTATAATATTGTTATCATAAATTGCCTTCACTCTAACGTTATAACAGTGGTCAACTGTTAGTGGCTGGTGTAAGATCTAAGGAATGTTATTGATCTTTGGTAGACCTCCATATACCATGTCACTTCGTATATATCCAACTAGGTCATGACACCTGGGAGATAGGCCCTTGGTCGTGAAACCTGGGATATAGGCTCTTGGTCATGACATCTGGGACATAGGCCCTTGGCCATGACACCTCAGGTAGAGCCCTCTGAGTGATGCCACCTCGGATATAGGCCTTTGGTAATGACACCTCGCGTAGAGCCCCTGTGAGATGTCACCTGGGATATAGCCCACTTGGTCATGACACCTCAGATATATGTCATTGGTCATGATACGTCGGGTAGAGCCCTCTGGCTGATGTCACCTCGAATATAGCCCTTTGGTCATGACCCCCCAGATATAGGCCCTTGGTCAAGACACCTCGGATATAGGCCTTTGGTCATTACACCTCGAATATAGCCCTTGGTTATGACACCTCAGATATAGGCCCTTGGTAATGACACCTCGGATATAGGCCCCTTGGTCATGACACTCGGATATAGCCCACTTGGTTATGACACCTCAGATATAGGCCCTTGGTAATGTACCTCGAACCCCCTTGGTCATGACCCTCAGATATAGTCCCCTTGGTCATGACACCTGATATAGGCCTTGGGTATCCCCTTGAGTCCATGTCACCTCAGATATAGGCCCTTGGCTATGTCTCCAGAATCCTTGGCATGACCTACGGAAGAGGCTTTAGCTATGTCATCTCGATCAAACTATCCTTGGCTACGTCACCCTGATCAGACTATCCTTCGCTATGTCACCTTGATCAGACTATCCTTGGCTATGTCACCTTGATCAGAATATCCTTGGCTATGTCTCCTCGTCACACTATCCTTAGCTGTGTCACCTTTATTAGACTATCCTTAGCTATGTCACCTTGATCAGACTATCCTTGGCTATGTCACCTTGATCAGATTATCCTTGGCTATGTCACCTCTGGTTGAACCTCCTATGTGGCCATGTCACTCCAGCCCCCATAATCAGGGTTGTGATAATCGTAATCGTAATCGTTATCGATTGCATGATTTAAAGTAATCGTAATCGCCATTTCTAGATGCACTGTAATTGTAATCGTAATCGATTATATTGTAAATGTAATCGTAATCAATGATTACTTTCACGATTACACAAGATGTTTTATCATTTACCACGTTATATCATGCCAGAGATATGGTTTGGTGTGTAAGACAAAAGATAACAATAGAGCTGATTTATCCATTGACGGACTATACTGTCATATTTCTACACATGATGATTTGTCAGTTTATTTGTTCTATAAACATGAAAGGAAAAAGGGTTTGAAACACTGCTTCAGATGTTCCCGCTTTATAAGTCATATAAACAAGCATTTCATATTAACTCATGTTGTTTTCACACGATTAAGCCGAAGCTTGTCACACAGCCAGCCAACGTGCACGGCTTCTTTGTGACAGCGTTGTTACTTTGTGTATTCGTCATAAACACATTTCCCCCCCATTTTTTTCCTATCGTAGAGTGTCACGTTGTAGACTGTTAGAAGTAATCCCCAGATGACACCCGACAACAGATAATATTATCAGGTCTATCAGGTATATGATAGTGATACCATCACATATAACACTCGATCTGATGACATACTAACTACCTTAATCTCTGTTTGGTTTTAAAACAATTATTTTCTTCGACAAAGTTTGTAATCCGCAAAAGATGACTTCATTCGTGATGTTTGGACAACATAGACTGATACGGGAACATATCACTCAGAAAACACTGTTACGAAAGTATAGGACTCAACAACAAGACAGGTGAAACCTATCGTGTGACACAACAGGAACTCGACAAGAGTAAACTGAAACGAACAGGTGTAACGTATATTACACACGAATCCCAGAAGTCTAACATATAATACAAGATAAACCATACAAATGTAACCTATCATATAATAGGAACCCTACAAGTTTAAGCCACCATACCATAGGAACAATAAAAGACTAAATTGTCATACAACAGGAAACCAACCAATCTAGCCTCTAGGTAGTATCATAAAGATGAAACCAGACAGAGATAAAAATATACAACATGGAACTCAAAAAGAGACCACAGATATACTAGATAGACATCATACGTCATCAATCCAGGTGTAAATAAAATAAACGTTCTAAATAGTTTGTTGTGAAATCTCCAAGCTGTCTAACTTTATCAATCCAGACAGATCCAGATTGAGAACATTGAGGATTTTGTGGGATAGAGTCCAAGCGAAGGGATACTATTTACAGTTACCACCAAAGGTCATTCCTCTCCCCGGAAGGCATGATGTGGATCATATCTTACGCTTTATAGACTCTTGATATGGGTACTTGATATGGATTGCCCTTTTATCTACATACCGTCGATAAGCAGATTAGTTGTTAGTGCAATCCAGAATCCGGTTATGCTAACATTTTCTGGATTTGTTGTCTGTATCAAGACAGAAGGTAGAATGATAAGAAGTCAGGTAATGTGATATGAAACAAAATAAATACTATAACATCCCATACCCACAATAACCTATACCCAACACAGCCTGTACCCACTACAGCCTATACCCAACACAGCCTGTACCCACTACAGCCTATACCCAGCACAGCCTGTACCCACTACAGCCTATACCCAACACAGCCTGTACCCACTACAGCCTATACCCAACACAACCTGTACCCACTACAGCCTATACCCAACACAGCCTGTACCCACTACAGCCTATACCCAACACAGCCTGTACCCACTACAGTCTATACCCAACACAGCCTGTACCCACTTCAGCCTATACCCAACACAACCTGTACCCACTACAGCCTATACCCAACACAACCTGTACCCACTACAGCCTATACCCAACACAGCCTGTACCCACTACAGCCTATACCCAACACAACCTGTACCCACTACAGCCTATACCCAACACAGCCTGTACCCAGTACAGCCTATACCCAACACAGCCTGTACCCATTACAGCTTGTAAACACCACATCTACCCACTACATCCTGTACCCACCTATACCCACCATAGCCTCTACAACTTATGCCGACTACAATCAAATTATGTACCCACCATATATATTTACCCGCCACAAGCTGCTGGTTACCACAGGCTGTTGGTTACCACAGGCTCCTGGCCACCACACGCTGCTATCTACTTCAGGCTACTAAATACCACAGTTTGCTACCCAACAGAGTCTACCTACCTACTTACCCATAGAGCTATATCTAATATATCAATACTCGTGTATTATAAATCGAAAATTTTCGTTTTCTGGGACAAATCTAGATTTTTGTTTTTGTTTCATGAATCGTGATGCTGAAGCAGTTAAACACATGAAAGTGTAAACACACGAAAGTGTAAACACACGAAGGTGTAAACAAACGAAGATATAAACACCTATAAGTAGTGTGATCCTGATATATAGTGAATAGCTGAGAGTAAACCATATTGCTATATATATATATATATATATATATATATTTGTGTGTGTGTGTGTTTTGTCCCGTCTGGTTCATCCAAATGTATGTCATATTTACACTAAAGACATGCCATGCCATTGTCTAAGACTATTTTAGACAAATATTATATGTACTAAAGTCCGCCACCCCGTAGTAATATGTGACCTTGACCTCTAGTGACCTTCGTTGAGCTAGCTATATACTTTTGCAATGACCTTTATTATTAATTCAACAATTATCACAATTTACTATGAACCACAAGCTAATGCTAACTAAAATAGGTACTAAACATAGCTATTTTTTAACCTTGACAATCCACTTTTATAAGAACAAGGGCGCCTCGGTGGTCTAGCGGTAGCGTATTGAACCACAGATCACTACCACCCGTGTTCGAATCTCGGCGTGGGCATATCCGAAGGTTGTTTCGTGTTTTACTTCGCTCCATTACGTTTGGAGGTCGATCGGCCCATTTAGCCTACCGTGTGCAGAAAAGTGGCCGTAAAACATCAATCATCATCATCATCATCATCATCATCATCATGTCAATGTAACCTAATTACTCATAATATGGTACAAAACACTGTCCGCAGTTTAATATCCACGGAGTAACAAACGACGCCATGAGTATACATCCATTATAAGAACGTTTTGGATATTTCTGTTAATCAACAACAATAATGAAGGATTTGTGTTATTCTGTAGCACATATGACTTGACATGAATAGTAACTTAAGAACTATGTTAAACTGCTTTGTTCTTGTCTTGGATTATAGCCCTCTTTAAGATGGGCATATTTAGTTTATTAATATTAAATGATGATGATGATGATGATGTTTTACGGTCACTTATTGGAATATAAATAGATAATAATATTACTAATCTGAATTAAGCTTTAATTAATATTCCGCTTGATAATATATATATATATATATATATATATATATAATGATGTTGATTGTTTCCTATTCGAATCGGACTTATATATATACGTTTATATATAATTAGGTTTGTTTTGGTTGAGTACTCATTCTCACATCACACCACACCCCCAACAGCCCCCCCCCCCCCATCCCGATACCACAGTCCTCTTAGTTCAGTGTTCTGAAACACTCTAGGCCAGTTCCAGGAATTCGACTAATAATTGTTTCTGTTGGATGTTTCGAGAGTGAGTGACCAGCACCAAAAATAAACACATACACACACGATAGAGAGAGAGAGAGAGAGATAGATAGATAGAGAGAGAGAGAGATAGACAGAGAGGGGGGGGGGGAGATCATACCTTCGTCTAACCCTCTTCCCCGATATTTGTGCTACATTAGAGCCAGACAATCTAAGGACTTATCTTAAACCGAACTATCCCATTTAAGCACCATTCAGTCGATCAAAGAAGCTAGTGATTTACTTCAGCTCCAGTAACTACCATCTAGATAGCTAACAGAGATAAATAGAACCAAATTAGACTTTCTTCAAACTCTGTGTAGCATCAGCTTAAAGGTGACGCTGTTATCGATATATATATATATATATATATATATATATATATATATATATATGGTGACCCCGCAGGGGGGGGGTTATAGCTCGTCCTCAGAATTATTATGGGATGGGATTATCGTTAGTAAGGAAGTATATAATCTCTTTACAAGATTACTCGAAGACTCTCAGCAATCTTTGCATAAATGTATAAACATATTTTTATTAATGTATACATATATTTTTAGTAATATAAAAAAAAAAATATATAAACATATTTTTTATTAATATATAAACTTATTTTTTATTAATGTATAAATGTAAAAGCTGATCATATGAGTCACTTTGATATCCGAAATAAACTGATCCGATATATATTATAGATCAATACGATATCTGTTATGAGCCAGTCCGATATAGGATACGAGTTAGGTCGATATCTGATATCAGCTAGTCTGATATCTGATATAAGCCAGTCCGATATCTGATATCAGCTAGTCTGATATCTGATATAAGCCAGTCCGATATCTGATATCAGCTAGTCTGATATCTGATACAAGCCAGTCCGATATCTGACATCAGCTAGTCTGATATCTGATATAAGCCAGTCTGATATCAGCCATTGTAAAATCTGATATGAACCAATTACTGACATACATTAAATAAATAATAAATTACTCGTCCGTATTGGAAGTTATTAAAATGGTTTGTTGTTGTTGTAGTTGACGCTGTTGTTATTGTTGTTATTGTTATTCTGGTTATTGTGTTATCTGTTCTATATCATCCACATATCACGTATAACAGCAACCTGCCTTCCTGTATCCGAAATCCGTAAATCTTCGTGGCACGTGACCACTTGTTGGTATAACAACTAGCTAATATAAATCTGTTTCCATAGCAACCTACACTTTGTCGTTAGTCTATGGCACTGCCACTGATTTGGCACACACACACACACACACACACACACACACGCACACACACACACACGCACGCGCGCACGCATACGCACACACTCACGCACACACCATAACGAACACCACCACCACCAACAACAACAACAATAACAACTACAACGACAACAAAAATCAATATTATTAAGATACAAAAACACTATTTGCCACCAAATATGATCATTACTTCAACACAGTCTTCCTGGAGGACAAGAATTGTATTATTCCATTAAACAACATTGTTTGTTATGGTATTTAATATCGCTCACTGAAGAAGAAAAAAGATAGGCGATATTCTTTGTGGCAAATAGAACGCCCGAAGCTTCGTCTCGTGACGAAACTGACGACCTTGACCAGCCATTTATTATACGACTGCACGTGATTCATCATATCCGCCATGTTGACCGAAGCTTCTATTTGTCAGACAAGTGTGACTCACGTGACTGTCCATCCACGTGATTCCCCATCCACGTGACTTCACATCCACGTGACGTCAAACTCACGTGACTCCTCATCGACGATTGCTGGGACAGTGGTTTTATGTTGACGGGATATAATTTTATTCTGGAGTGAGATTATATTTATTCCGTGTGTTTAATGGAAACAGGTAAAATCAGGAGCCAGCAAATATCAAGGTCACGTGAAACAGACCTCCACCAAGGTCAGTAAATCAAGTGAATGTTAATCTTCACGGTACTTATGGGGCTAGCATAATTTGCATGCTAAGATCCTGGCGTGAGATCCATATATCGGGGTCTATCATGGCCATTACGATCCCTGAAGGCCTCTGGCTCACGTGTTTCCGACTTTAGAATCCCAGATGGCGCTATATGTCTTTGGATCGTATGGGATCAGCGTATTCTCAGTGGACTATCTATTTACTATCTCAGTTTATCAACAAACGAGAGACTCTGGCACAAAAAAAATCTGTTTGAATACGAAACTGAGAAGTCGGTTTGCCGCTAGGGGTCGCTTGGGTATTAGTAATTTAAGGGTCGGTTTGTTTTTAGATTTTTTGTGTGTGTCTGTGTTTGTGTGTGAGTGCGTGTGTGTGTGTGTGTGTTAGTATCGTCTGAGCTAGATGGTGTAAGATTGATATCTTATGAGGGTAACACTATCCTTAAAGCGGGAGGGGGGAGGGGGGGGGGGTTAAATTACACTGCCATCCACGCCCATTAATTTTTCATTTAGCATACTACAAACATCCAATGATATAGAATCAAATTAGTCACGAGAAAACAAATAACACCAAATAGCGTATAATATTTTTTCTTCATCACAAAATATTTGTTGACATGTTCGTTTTTATGTATGACGAACCAGGTCTACCGCCCAGGACCTCCCTTTTCTTGTAGACCTGGGAGTCTTTGTTTCTCTAAATATATACATAAAGATGATTATACACCCGGACAATGAGTACGTTTGTTCGGGGATACTGCACCATGGGTAGTTGTGTGTGTGTGTGTGTGTGTGTGTGTGTGTGTGTGTGTGTGTGTTAACATCTGTCACAGCAGATCCTTAACATTCATATTATTACATAACTGAGGCGGAGAGACAACATAAATATCATGTAAAATATTTAAATAAAATTAACATATTGTACCCCCCCCCACATATGTCTGTAGTCAACAGATATGTCTGTAGTCAACACATATGTCTGTAGTAATTTTAGTAACATATTCTTTAACATATCTGTATCACATACTGTGTCCACATATTCCACAATATGTATGTAGTCAACAGATATGTCTGTAGTCAACACATATGTCAACTGTAGTTTTTATTATTTTTGAAAGTTCGATACGTGTATATTACTAAATTCAGCACAGTTTCGGGATAAATTCATTACTAACTTACTGACATATTAAGAACTGACAGATATATAGAGAATTAAGTAAATACATACAGATAAATGTAAATATATAGATACCTGTCAGGATATACACAAACAAATACAGCTACACGGAGAGCTAGATAGATAAGCAGACAAACAAACACGCGCGCGCGCAAAACACACACACACACACACACACACACACACACACACACACACACACACACACACACACACACACACACAGAAGAGAGAGAGAGAGAGAGAGAGAGAGACTGTCACAGATGATTAATAGTAGCTAACATCAGGTGTGATCCTTGTCATCGTTACATCCCGTAATGACCGTGACAACCTTGAGTAATCACCGTGACAACCTTGAGTAATCACCGTGACAACATTCAGTAATCACCGTGACAACCTTGAGTAATCACCGTGACAACATTGAGTAATCACCGTGACAACATTCATGTAATCACTGTGACAACCTTGAGTAATCACCGTGACAACATTATGTAATCACTGTGACAACCTTGAGTAATCATCGTGACAGCATTCAGTAATCACCGTGACAACATTCAGTAATCACCATGAAAACACCCAGTAATCACCGTGACAACCTTCAGTAATCACGGTGACAACCTTCAGTAATCACGGTGACAACCTTCAGTAATCACCGTGATAACCTTCAGTAATCACCATGACGTGACAACCTAAATAATATAATACAATTAACTGTCCTAGTCCAATAGGACACAAACAATACACAGACTAATGTGTCATTAATTAATGTGTTATTAATTCATTATTTATCGTCACACACACACACACACACACACACACAAGCGCATCAAGTATATTACCTAGTTGATATATAACGTCCATTAATTACGTCATTTATCAGGAAACTGAATAGACGCCATCTAGTGGTATGGCCTTGAACTAACGATGTCGAAAGAGAGGAAAATAGCGCGTCGAGCAAGTTTAATTAACATCCGGTTGAGAAAATCGATAAAATAACGGACGAAATAGCAAGATATCGGCGTAGATCCCTCCAGCCCCCGACCCCCAGAATAAAATGGCCGCCAAGGTAGAACTGAGTTACAGCATAGCTACTTCCAGACAATTATAACGACATATAACGAACTAGGAATAACAGGAGGCTTCACTTTATGATAAGTTTGGAAATTGTTAATGAAGACAACGATATATTATCAACGAATTCAGAATAGTGCAGCTCGCATAGTGACAAATACTCGAAAATATGATGATATCACCCCAATTCTTCAAAACCTACATAGGCCACCTGTTAGACAGCGTATCCATTTGACGATTTTACTAATAACTTATACATCTATTGATGATGTGGCGTCAGAATACCTGTGTGAACTGGTTTCCATTAGAAAGTCATCCCGAAAACTCAGGTCATCCAGTCAGATACTATTGCAGGTGCCAGTGTCTCGGCCCAAGTCATATGGTGATTGTGCGTTTAGTGTTGCAGCCCCCACTTTGTGGAATAAGTTGCCGGCAAATATTAGAAATGCGTCGTCTTTTGTAAAGTTTAAATCTCTTCTAAAAACACCTATTTAAGGTCGTTTTCACAGATAAATAATTATTATCTTTTAAATCATTACAGGGTTTTTACAGATATATTATTTGGGGTATTATTATATTATATATTATTTGTACAGTACCTTTGAATGGCTCCTGCTAGTAAGGGCGCTTTATTAAATATACATTATTATTATCATGTTATTATCAATAATTATGTGACGTCATCAAAACTGAGGGGATCATTCTGTCAAACAATCGGAATGTTACCACGAATATTCATTTCTAGTAATAATAATTGATGTTTTATGTTTTACGGCCACGTTTGTGCACAAGGTAGGCTAAATGGGCCGAGCGACCTCCAAAGGTAATGAGGCGAAGTCAAAGACGAAACAACCTTCAAATATGCCCATTTTTAGACTCACGGGCAAAACCCTCAAGTGAGTGCTAAGAATCAATTAAATATTTTTAAAGAGATTGTGTACTTCTAATATCATTCTGCAACTCGTCCCCCCCCCCATAAATTAGGGTGTATTGTATACTTAAGATGCAACCACCAATTGCCCTTTGTAGAGACATTATACAGCAAGTAATACAACCATAATATCAATATACAAATGTGTATTAGAAGTAATGATACATTATAATATTACAAGATAACACTGTTGGTTATAAAACTAAATACAGTCATTAAATCGATGTAACTGAAGGCAATCTTAATATACAATAGATATATCAAACAGAATGGCATAGAAAAATTATGATGATGATGATGATTGATGTTTTACGGCCACTTTTGTGCACAAGGTAGGCTAAATGGGCCGAGCGACCTCCAAAGGTAATGAGACGAAGTGAAAGACGAAACAACCTTCAGATATGCCCAGGCCGGGATAGCATAGAAAAATAACTGTAGTAGTAATAGTTGTAGTACCACCAGCTGCATTAATAGTAGTATTGCCACTGGTTGTAGTAGTAGTAGTAGTAGTTTTGTTAGTATTAGTACTATTTATCGATTCTCAGTTTTTCGGTTGTTATAATTGTCATTATAATCTCAAAACCAGATTAATTAACCACTACTCAACCACTACTCAACCACCCAACTCCAGATCAACCCACACTACCTTTTCAGGTTAGATTATGGACATGGCAATATTGTGATAGATAGCTGGATATTTGGATTTCTGTCTAATATTAATTATGGTGAAAAAAGTTTAATAATAATAGCAACGATAACAATTATTATTATTATTATTATTATTATTATTAATGTTATTGTTTACGTATTTCATACTCTCCCCTCTTCTCTTCTTGTCATCAATAATATTCTAACCTTCTTTCGATACCCTTTTCTTCACTCTGTTCTATAGATCCATTTCGTTTTCTTTATTCCATAACCTGAATATGTTTTGTCCGTCTACCATATTATGAAGGTGTTTTGTCCATCTACAATATACTGAAGGTGTTTTAAGCTACAAAAATATGGAGGTGTTTAATCCATCTGCTATGACCCTGAAGGTGTTTTATCAACTTACCATAACATGAATATTAGTTGTCCATCGATATAACTTGAAGGTTTCGTCCAGTTACCACAGTTTGAAGGTGTCTTGTATATCTACCACAGTTTGAAGGTGTCTTGTATATCTACCACAGTTTGAAGGTGTCTTGTATATCTACCACAGTTTGAAGGTGTCTTGTATATCTACCACAGTTTGAAGGTGTCTTGTATATCTACCACAGGTTGAAGTTGTTTTGTCAATTTACTTAAAGATGGTGTTTAGTCTATGGTTTGGTTTGGTTTTTGTTGTTCGGGGAGAATCCCCAGGCTGTCGCTTAATCAGCACAGCCTCTATATTGGAGTGGTTGAGAAACCCCTCCCCCACCAATCACATGGGAGCAGTACGGAAAGATGGAGCCGAAATACCCTGAGGGTGGTCACTGCCAGAGTGTTTTACGTCCTCAGGGGGTTTTTAACGTCCCCTTTTATTTTAAATAATTCAGTGGAGACGGCAGCGCCATTTAACGTGGTCAGCCACCCACGATGTAGTGAGCCGAGAAATTAATCCCTGGAAATGTTTCGACCTCTTACGGGGTTCGAACCTGCGACCGTTGGCACCAAGTGCCGGGTGCTTAACCGCTAGGCCACCGGAGCTCACATTTATTATCATTCATATTCTGAAGGTGTTTTGTCCATCTACTTTCAATTTAAGATGTCTCATCCATCTACTGTAACCAGGATATGCTTTGTCCATTTATATTAACCGTAAGAATGTTTAATTATCTTAATCTGGAGTAATTCCGTTCTTCTATCATAATATAAAGGCGTTACCCCCCCCCCTTCTCTGTGTACGTTCCACTAACACTAACATATCTTCATGGTATTCGTCCTGTATTTTCTTGTCTTTCAATCATCTCCTGATAGAAGACATTTGATGTTGTCGCACGCTAGTCAGCATTCTTCCTGTAAAGAGCCTAATTATAATTGGTCGCCCGCGGGTCGCCCGAGGGGGGAGGCGATATTCTGTGTTCACGGCTAATGATCTACGATGAATGGTTCATTTGATGACATGTTTCTAGTTAGCAAACCATTAATTATATCGATAGAAGACTTCCGATTATCGACTGATCACGGATGAGCCTATATTTGTACCACCGGAGACAGACAAAATGTGTCATCAATTAGCTAATAGCCCAATGTAACAAATTGTCTTATTGTCACGCTAACATGAATAGCTAGCGTGACAATTAGCTAATAGTCCAATGGTACAAATTGTCTTATTGTCACGTTAACTATTCATGTTAGGAGATCTCAACGCCAACTGAAAGGCGTTGATTATAACAGCTAGGAATGGTCGAGTCCAATTAGATATACTGACGCCTAGAGTGGTTATATACGAGCTAATGTTAGCTACTTGTTGTTTGCTAACATTGGTCAGTGGGTAACGGACATTAGCGAACATTATCAACATTAAATTTAGCTTCTTATTCAACTTGAACTGCTCTTATGCTCTTTATATCAAAAACATAATCAAAGCATATTCTATATGTAAATACACTGGTTTATAAATATTGCAATAGGTTAACTTAAATAAATAGGTTTTAAGAACCTTACTAAATATTTCTTTACGTGCTTCAAGTTTACTGGGACCCGGTCTTTAACCCCTAAGTTACCTTGGTCCATAAGTGTGACTTTGGAGATTGTGAGTGTAAATTAAACAAAATGAAATCGAAATATCAGTCTACATGTATATATTACGGCTTTAATCAGCGGCTTCTTTTTTTCATTTGTTTTATAACTATTCTCTTTATTCTTTGTCTGTCATTAACAATTGAAATTATGATGATCCCTTGATCAGAAAGATGAATGGGAACAGACCTGATTGTAATAACATAAGGGAAGATTCTTAGTTCGAGTGAGTCTCTCCTTAATTACAATTGATATATGTACAATGAAACATTAGTTATATTGCATCAATATATTGCATTAAAATTATCTTGCAAAAGACATTTACCAATTTATGTGTAATCATTATTATTTGTAATTAATCATATACCTATTTATTTATCTTTATAATTTTATGAACTATAGCAAATTAAAAATATAACACAACAAAAAATACGTTTATTGTACATTGATCAAATTTCAATTGTAGAAATCAAACTTTTTAAAATTATGTGGCAAAGACCAAGGGGAAAAAGACCAACTGAGCAATTAATAAAAGGGCTAAAGACCGAAAGGGCAAAAGAGAGGGAGGAAAAGAGCGGTGGGGAAAAGACCTGGATCCGAATTTAATATGGTTTGGCAACTAATTCCACAGCCTATGGGTTGATGCTGAGAAAGATTTCCCTCCGTACTTTGCTGTGTGGATTTTTAGTATCATCAAAAGTGAACAAAAGCATGTTCACTGGTATATACTTTAGGTCAGATCATACAGTGGTGCTGTTTCCTCTCAATACTTTGAATGTGTGAAACAGGATCTGGTACATTAATTTGAAATGTCTAGGAAGCCAGTGCAGCTCGAATAAAACTGGTGTATGTGTTCCCTAGACGTGCAGCACAGTTCTACACTCGCTGTTGGCAGTTTGTCAGAGAGAGGAGATATTATAAAACATTGTATTGCTATAGTCCAGTCGAGAAATTATATGGGAATCTTGCAGATCTCATCATTTATGTACTTACGAACAGGTCATATCTTTTTTATTTGGTAATAACAGGACTTACTTATAGAAGTCACCTGCTTCTCCATTCCTAGAGTATTATCCAATATAAGCCCTAAATATCTTACAGACATGGAAGGAAGAATTTATATAACTGGATCCTATCTTAATCCGAAGATTATGTTTTCCTCATTTGCTGCTTGGATGAGCAAACAATAAATGTTGTCTTATCCTTATTCAATTTCAGCATGTTGCTGTTCATCCAAATGCTTATGTCTTCAATACAAGCTTCAATTGAACACGAGATATCATCAAATTTATTGCATGGCTTTAAATTCATGTACACTTGTGTATCATCGGTATTGCAATGGTATTTAATATTATGTTGTTTAATTATTTCACCAACTGGCTTAGCATACATACAGTAATTCTTTGGTCTTAAAACGGATCCCCGTGGTAGACCACAATGAAGGCCTACATCTGGTGATGTTTTTTTTATCCGCAAATTAACACACTGAGTTTTGTCGGCCAGATGTGACTTTGCCCAAGTTAAGGTCTTTACCATCATAATAAAGGACAATTCAAAACACTTTCATAGTATTGGAAGATCTATTACACCGAAAGACGCAGATAAATCGAGTATAATTAATGCAGTCATGGATCCTTCATAAAGAGCCACAGTGTGCAATTTCAAAAGAACAGTTTCCGTTGAATGACCTGTACGATAAGCAGACTGATCACTGTCATTGGGGTCATTGTGCTCTAGGTGCTCTTCTTTGCGTCTAGCTACTAAGTTCGGAGTTGAACAGGAGGTCAGAAAAAGGACCATAATTCTGCACATCTTCCTTATCCATCCCATATCTCTTAAGCAGCGAGGTGATTATGGCTTCTGTCAAACACAACGGCATCACTGACTCATCCTTTTACTTACTGATAATGGCCGTTATCAGTGGCAGAAGTTGGTCCATATATTTCTCGAAGAGCCAATTGGGGAGAAGAACCAAGTCAGATGACTTCTTCGGAGACTTGGTAATCATCTCCTTGACCTGAACTTCAGAAGCTGGTCGAAACATTTCGAGGATTTTCCAGTTTGACGTAATATATGCATCCATGGAGATATTGCAGGTATTATTTGGAGAATCAGAAACGATCTCATTCCTGATGATTAATGTTTTCCTCATGAAGAATTTGCTGACATTACCCGCCAGAAGTTCAACAAAAGTAAATACGGAATATTTACATTTGAGATACTTCCCATCAAGTTCTTAGTTAGTTTGAAGAGTTTATTTTGATTTTTGTCCACATTCCTCTAGCTTTGTTGAACAGAAGCTCCCCTTCTCCTCGAATATAGTGTATTCATTTTTCTAGAGGGATCTCTGTATATTTCAAAGTGCACCATTAAAGACGTTCAGCGCCAGGTTCTCTCCGCTTTCCTCTGAATTTCCTTTTCAGATTTCAGCTTATCAGAGTACCAAGAAGTTTCGGGTCTCTCAACGACCTGCTTTTTTAACAAGAGGGAGTATAGTGATTAATGAAACTTTGGACAACTTTGTTATAGCCTACTACGAGCTCATCAACTGATTCCTTATATTTATTCAGGTGTTGAGACGACTATAAATCCTTAATAAATTCTTTAATATTTATGCCCTGATTATTTCTGTATGTGATCCTTTTTTGTATGCAATCGGGCTTGTCTATATTAATAACGAACTGTATAGCCAGATGATTACCGAATGATTTACCTTTGTTGCTACTGAGACAAGAGTCATATACAGGAGCAGCTCCCAGTATGGTGAAGCTTGATTATCTAGAGATAACCAAATCTAGTGTGTGGCCTCCTTTGTCAGTTGCACTATTGATATGCTGAATCAATCCACGTGATTACAATGGTGCACGGACAAATGCCCACCGGACAAATGCTTACAAGATAATTGCCCACTGGACAAATGCTCACTAATAAAGCGGAAGATTGGACAAATGCCCACCAAGAAAAAATGAAGAGAAAGAAAGAAATCACAAAATTAAATGAATTTTGTTCATTTATTTACATTTCTGAATCATGAATCATGATTGCAATGAACGAAGCCCGCAATATTATACGATTGCAACCATGGATACAATTCATAAACGACAATACAAAACATTGAAATTGATTATATAAAGACGCCTAAAGATTGCATGGCTTCAATAAAGGAATCGATTAATTTCCAACATAGAAGAACGTTTAACTTTTAGTTCAAGTTCATTGCGTTTGATTTATATGGCTTCAAAAGGCTTCAGTTAAATTTCAATAGTAAATAATTTTAATTGATACTGTACTTGACAAAAATAATAGTGGTGGTAGTATTTAGAGTAAAATTTTTGAAAATGTTGACATTATACTTTAATATTTTAAAGGCAAATTATTATCATATATGATGTAAAATTAGTTCAATGTTGTTGTTTTGAGTTTGTTTAGCTTAAATCACCAGTTATTATGACATCATATAGGATTATGTTATCTTAATAATTAGACCATTCGTCAAACATTAATATGTTTCTAAAGCTATTTTGTTTAGGAGGGGGACGATTTTTAAGAGAAAACTTAACCCTAGCCGTACCTATATTTAAGGTACAGTCCACGTTTTTAAAATGGGTAAACATTTCATTTGTCTCAGTCTTATGTTCCATAACACTCATTCTCTATTTGTAGAGTATGCCAAATATCATCACCGCGTTTACCACTTTTACCAGGAATATAATTAAACTCATAACCTCCAGGAACCAACTGATTTATGGTAAGCTGATCAGTGTCAGTTCCTAGCCACATTTCAGTAAGGGCTAATACATCAATACCTTTTGATACAACATAATCAGCTACAGGTCTGGCTTTATTCCTCAAGGTTTGAATATTCTGGGAACATACCGATAAAGGGACCTTAATCATCTGATCATTTTAATAGTCCTTAATAAATTCCTAACTTGTCTACGAAGAGGGCGCTCAATACCTTTAATAGATTTAGATCTAAAATCGGAAGTCAATGTATTAACAGTTGAATTAACATTAAACAAAGCCTTTGCCGTCTCATTGGCAGTTAAGGAAATACGATTGCCGGTATTTAGATCTGGTTTATTGTGATAAACACTTACCTTGTGGCTGGCAGCAGTTAATCTAACACATATAATATGTCTAAGTAACTTTCTGTCAGTCCAGGTTCCCCGTCTTGTGCGACCACCCGTACGCTAAGACACTGAAACCAAGAGCTTCTCATATTGAACGCCGTCTGTTTTACACACATTGAATCCAAACATGTACTAGCAACAGTCATGGCTGACTACCCACAAACATTTTACAATATCTTACAGAATAATGCTGATCTACTACAAGATAAATAAAGTCAAAACTTCACATCCAGACGCAGATAAATGTTCTAAAACATTCATCTATCATTCTAGAGATTTGTGGAGGCAGACCTAACATTCATACTGCATAAACTAACATTTTTACTGCAGAAAACTTCGAGAAACCGTCATGTAAACACAATGCCAACCGTTGTTATTATATATTTCTAGGATAAAATCCCCATAGGGGAAAAGCCCCCTAGGATAAAATCCCATTACCTTATGGGAGAAATGGACAGAAGCCCCCACCTCTATGTCATACCCTGAAAAGCTTGAAATTTGTATATACAAAATACAATTTTCAATTTTGGAAATTATATATTGTTTTGGAAAGATTATTTGATGATCCCTTTGATACTTATAGCTGCAATTAGTATCTTGGCAGCAGCATGGACCGTTAAATTAGTTTCTATTGAACTGTAGTGCAATTGCAATTTAAAGATAAGCCAATAAGCAATTGATAACAGAAGTCTTTCTGAAGCCAAATTATATTTTGCAATTATGTGAGTGGTTCCTTCAGTCGGAATCAACAACCAGCAGGACACGATGGTGTTGTTCCACCTCTTGCTATGCGCCGAACTTCGCCACTGTGTCTACCCCCCCCCCCCAAGCGCTGTCGAAGTGCCATGAAAATACTGTGCGCAACGAATCCAGAACCAACATCCTTTGTGTATCTTGGAACAGGGCTTTACAATCCCTGGTTGAACTATCTCGTCCTAAACTCTGGAAACTGATCATCAACCTGAGAAAAGACAATCTGCAAGTTGAAACATATATCTACTGGAATCCAGAGGACATCATCTGAAGAAGCGTGTAAAAGCCTTAACCTGAAAGTTCCAACAGAAACTCAACACACTCTGTACTAAGGTTATGGATGGGAAGAAAGATATATCCACTGCCCTGAGGACTTTCGGGTACTCTATCAGGTGGTAGTAGTTGGTCATATTGGTCATTGGGCTCCTAAGGACATACAACAGAATATGTCACACCCAATTACTCGAATTTAATTGTTCTCTGTACAAGAATACAGGTATTGTTCCTGATCAAATGAATAGCTTGCTTCGCGTGACAGATATCCAGAGTCGTAATCCAGATAAGTTAGTGTTAGGCAGTTATAACCGAGTTGTTGTTCCAGTGTTTATATATATTTCTTTCTATATTTTTATTAATACCGGAGTTGATCTAGTTGCTATCGTTTACATACGTTTCCTTGAAAATACTCTGTTAATTTAGATAAACAAATAGTCAGACCCATAATACAAATGTTATTATGAAATGTTCCTCTGCAAAGACAACTCAAGCAAAAACACTTCGTACCATCACGATGTTTACATCAACGCTTACGACCCACGTGACCCTTCTGCTTTCAGACGGTGATCCAGAATTTGACTAATTATCGACCGATCACTTGTGAGTCATGGGGTCATCATTCTGGATTTGTTGATGACCCGTTTGGTATCCAATAGTGGTCTGTTTACTCAGACATATTGGTATTGGTTTGGTGTTTCCTTGTTTTTCTGTAATGTTTACAAATAGCTTTGTTCTCAAGTTATTGTATATAACATACTGGATCTGCCATCAGACCATTCGTCTCGAATACAATCAGGTCAATGGCATAAAATGAATTTGGAAAACTATCTAACCAAATAACGGTCCATTTTACATTTATTATCGCTTTATTTATATTGAAACTGATGGAACTACTTTTATCTGTTCATGAATACATGCTGTTATGAGGCCAGATGTGAGGCAAGTCTAAAAGTATTCTTTATAAATCCGCAAACTCTCTGGGATTATGATCTTTAATTCTTGCCTGAGGATACATTTTCGGATAAAATGTCCACGATCGTTTGGAGTTGATGATACACAAAGGACAAAAAAATTAAGTTTGATGTGAAAGAACGCATTAGTCATGATGTATTTGTTAAAATGTTTTGTTGACCACTGGAGAGTGGTGCTGAGTGGTTTTTGATGATGGAGAAACATGAGTTATTAGGATTTAGGCTGACTTCGTGTTATCTGTTTGGATCCTGTACAATGAGAGAGAAGCCAGACACAGGACAAATGACCTTGAATATGATTGACTTTATGTCAGGTCACCGTGACCTTTGTATGATTTATATAGCATACCAGTCAAGGTAATAAGAGTCGTGGTCAATAGGACACACAGACGCGCGCGCGCGCGCGCGCACACACACACACACATTTATTTATATGATTTATTTAGTCATTCGAACCCAGAATAAAGCTGAGGTCAGCATCTGAGGTGTCGAAATGTTTTATATACAGGCTTCTTTTGGATCAAAGAAAATTACTGTTGAATGTAAACTGTGGTGTCAAAATATTTATGATATGTATGTAGCAAGTCACCATTGAACCACACGCACGTGTTGTTTGTTGCGAGCTGTGGTATCAAATGGTATGTTTTTTACGTGCTTCCGCTTTTTGTACGTAGACTGCATGTAGCCGCTTTCCTGTGGGCGTGACATATTTGTCGCGTACGAAAACCGAATTAGCTGGTTCCCACAGGCTGATGAGTAGACCAGACACATGCTTAGGTATACGCACACATTTATCAATATGTGGAGGTATGGAACATTTTATTTTAGTTTAATGTATGTATAGTTGTATTTCGATTTATTGAGGTAGGTCTCGAAGGATGTTTAGATATGTTGATGCTCTGTGCCTGTTGCCTCTTACTATGTACCCTAAACACACACACACACACACACACACACACACACACACACACACACACACACACACACACACACACACACACACACACACATTATATATATATATAGGTAATTAGTAATTTACACCTATAATGGGATTATTTACAGTCTAATATTCCTAACTTCTGCCTCTGACATCTTGGCTTCTTTATCTAACGTCCAATAACTTGGACCAAAGCGATGGCTATTACCTGAAGGTCGGATACACTTTGATCTGTAAGTGTCCTGTAAGGCGAGATGGCTGTGCACGTACCTGGAGACGTACATGTAGAGTGTATACGCGGAAATTGCCAGTTAATCGTTAACAGCATTTTTCCGATTGATAATCACAGAGATCACTGACCTTGACCTGATAAAAAGATGATACAACAGGAATATCATGTTAGCTGAAGATACTGTTAATTATAATTGGGAAAGGTACATCCTAGACTGGGGGACGAATTATGATAAATCCTTTCGTACCTTTTGGTTAGTTACAAGTCTGACAAGCACAGAGCTTTAAAAAATAGCATATTTATATAACGCACGTATTATGCTAAAACCTGCATGGATTATAACCAAGAAACCTTTTAATTTACAGTTCACTTCTCTTTCAACTGAACCAGCTCGACACGGTAACACATATATATGGTTAAGAACTGGGTGATAACTGAGTAAGAATTTGTTGACACGTAGGTAAGAATGAGTAAACGAGATCTGACCTTGAACCTTTGGTTGCACAAGGTTTCACCAAAACAAGACTAATCGGAAAGGGGGGGGTTACAATTGGGGAAAACGAAGGGCCAATATATCCTCTTGGGAAGGGCATTGGATAAAGGAAGGACTAACATACCCCCCAGGGGGAGGAGGATTCCTGTCAAAATGTCTTACATCACCAGATGCCCTTTAATGTCCAAATCTATCTATCTATCTATCTATCTATATCTATCTATCTATCTATCTATCTATATATATATATATATATATATATATATATATATTTTGTAGAATTTTTTTTAATTTTTTACCTATCTATCTATCCATCTATTTCTCCATCTATCCCTTTCTCTGCTCTGTCACATCCATGACTTTTGACTCAGGCAGTACAGTAGAGTAACTGACTAATTTGACTCAAGCAGTACAGTAGAATAACTGCCTGATGTGACGTTTGACTCAAGCAGTACAGTAGAGTAACTGTCTGACGTGACGTTTGACTCAAGCAGCACAGTAGAGTAACTAATTCATTTGAATTTGACTCAAGCAGTACAGTAGAGTAACTGATTCATTGACTTTTGACTCAAGCAGTACAGTAGAGTAACTGATTCATTTGACTTTTGACTCAATCAGTACAGTAGAGTAAATGACTCATTTGACTCAAGCAGTACAGTAAAGTAACTGATTAATTTGACATTTGACTCAATCAGTACAGTAGAGTAACTGACTCATTTGACTTTTGACTCAAGCAATACAGTAGAGTAACTGATTCATTTGACTTTTGACTCAATCAGTACAGTAGAGTAAATGACTCATTTGACTCAAGCAGTACAGTAAAGTAACTGATTCATTTGACATTTGACTCAATCAATACAGTAGAGTAACTGACTCATTTGACTTTTGACTCAAGCAATACAGTAGAGTAACTGATTCATTTGACTTTTGACTCAATCAGTACAGTAGAGTAAATGACTCATTTGACTCAAGCAGTACAGTAAAGTAACTGATTCATTTGACATTTGACTCAATCAATACAGTAGAGTAACTGACTCATTTGACTTTTGACTCAAGCAATACAGTAGAGTAACTGATTCATTTGACTTTTGACTCAAGCAATACAGTAGAGTAACTGATTCATTTGACTTTTGACTCAATCAGTACAGTAGAGTAACTGACTCATTTGAGTTTTGACTGAAGCAGTACAGTAGAGTATCTGACTCATTTGACTCAAGCAGTACAGTAGAGTAACTGACTCATTTGACTAAAGCAGTACAGTAGAGTAACTGACTCATTTGACTCAAACAGTACAGTTCATTGAACTAGAGAAGAGCGAAAATAGCAATAATAAATATGTCTACGACATGTGACGTCAATGAAACTACAAGATAGGTTGTTTATCAAGATGGTTGTTATTATTGTTGTTGTTGTTACATTAATTCTCTTATATAGCTTTGATAGATGTTGGTACAATATTATATAGTTTATGACCCATCTTAAAGGTTTATATATAACACCCGGGGCGGGGGAGGGGGGGGTACATAATCTTTGAGCCACGGGGTCTGGGTTTAGACGATGGTTAGGGATTGTCATAACTGGACACCAATAGCATCCCTGTCGCACACACGCGCGGCAGGCGCTCGCTCGCGCGTGTACACACACACACACAAAAAAAAACACACACACACACACACAGCCCAATGATTATAGTC
Organism: Paralvinella palmiformis; assembly: GCA_025642065.1. Lineage (NCBI taxonomy): Eukaryota > Metazoa > Annelida > Polychaeta > Terebellida > Alvinellidae > Paralvinella > Paralvinella palmiformis. The sequence goes on along the minus strand of JAODUP010000803.1, from coordinate 117,060 downwards.
CATTAATGTTACACCAGACGTTCCCATGGTCTATTCGGGTCTAGGCTAGGGAAAGGACTTGCTCCCAGTAAGTGATTTTACCCCGAGGCGCCGGCGTTAGGCGGAGGGCGTCCAGCGCAGGCGCACTGACGGTCCGAGAACATCACCGGAAATCAGTAGGCGCCATGTTAACGGGACGTAAACACAAACGCACACACAGATAAGCAAACAGAAGCGAGGATGAGCATAGAATGGCTTAGAGTTGGTATATTTGACGATGAACAATTGATAGTTTTCGGTGTTAGACAGAAGACGAGATATTCTTATTAATGTAAGGTTCACCATGATGTCGTATAAATATCAATATATTGATGTTTACGTTTCTGGAGACATTCTATAATATGTTAGAAATACTAGCTCTTCTAAGATTACAAAGTGAAAAAAGATTAATTATCTAATTGGTATATTTTATTATTTCAGCAGGACAAATATCACCATTTAAATAAGGATAAACAATAACATTAGGAACTAAACGGACACCGGCTGAATATTAAGATACATTAAAGATCAAAGGTAGGTGTGAATCGTCTATTTTATTTTGAATATGACGACCTCATCGTGGTGTGGAGCTGAGAGTATTATGACGACCTCATCGTGGTGTGGAGCTGAGAGTATTATGACGACCTCATCGTGGTGTGGAGCTGAGAGTATTATGAAAGTATTATGAGAGTATTATGACGACCTCATATTATATTATGGTATACTCCATTAATTATTTTGTGTTAAATGCTAGTTGATGACGACAGCCCCCTCTCCCCAAGTGTGGTGGTTAACTGTTTATTTCATCGCAATCACGTGGCAATATCGGGCGATAATATGGTGTTTTTGTAGTACAGTTAACGTAACAAGAAATCGATCATCACAGACGTATCTCTTCAGTATTGTATAGTTGAAAGTTTTACTTTCCCTTCAGGATTGCAGTACGAGACTTCGTTTAGTTTACGTAGGCGCCATATTGGATGGTCACGTGTTTTTAAGCCACGTGACAAGATTGTAACTGGATCATTTATGTTCAGTGATCCGTGTCATGCCATCTCCGGATTAGTAGATACCTAAGTGCATTAGGGAAAGGGCTTCTCAAGTGTGTAGTTATTGTTTATTGATCCGGGACTACTAGTTTGTCTGGTTAACTCCCTCTACACACGCGCATGCGCACGCACACACACACACAAATAGCATATTAGTATATATATATATATTAGTATATATATATATATATATATATATATATATATATATATATATATATATAGAGAGAGAGAGAGAGAGAGAGAGAGAGAAGAGAGAATTGACGGGTACGCGGGTAGGTGTTTCAGTCAGTGAGTAAGTGTGATTGATTGATTAATTGAGTGAGTGAGTGAGTGAGTATTATTGTAAGTATTATCCTATTCACAATGATTGGTTTCATATTCTGTATAGTCTAAGATAATAAAAAGTTAATCTAATTTTCAGGTTCAAGAAGATAATCTAGCTAACTTGTTTATCACAATATGTATGTTTATGGTATTTAGATCAGACCAATAGAATCATCTAATATAGTAGATTATAATACCAATAGAAATATAGGACCTTTATCTATAATAGTATTATCTTTACTGTGTTTAACGTCACCCGTATGACTCTATAATTCCAACAGACATACCTATATATTATTATATGCTATCAATAACTTCACATATATAACGCCTCATATGATCATCAAATATATTCCCTGTCTAATGAATGTATTCCCAACTTGGTGTCCATTTTACACAATTCCCGCCATCCTTTCGTTTTTCTGTGGGAATTATATTGAGTCCTTGTAATGAGTTATGTGCTCGTTGTGTGGGTATAATATCTGGGAGATGTGCGGGACCTGTGGGCATATATGTGGGAAGTTTGTGGGGATTATGTGGCTATATAGGTGGAAAGTGTGTCCGGCCTCATATATATTAGGGTTTTGTGGAGAGTTATATGCCAATTACGTGGGATATATAGGTAGGTTGTGTGTGTGGATCATGCGGATCCTATATGGTGTCTGTGGGACCTGTGTGGGAATGTTCAGATGGTAATTATGAAATGTAATCGGTGTATGTTAACAAGCAGCTTTAACGAGCGAGAAGAGGAAAAGGAACCAATTAGCGTTGATTTATGGAGCCACGTGACTCCTTTATCACGTGACCTGTGTAAAACCAGCAAGTCTCGTTTCTGTTCCATGTGTGTGCGTGTGTGTGTATGTGTGTCCAGATGTGTGTGTGTGTGTGTGCACGCGCGCGCACGCGCCTGTGTTAAAAGCAACACACGTTACGTATATATTACCATATAATACGAGTACAATATGGTCTCCATATAATGCTCTCTACGAGAGACACCGACCTCACACATCCCATTATAAGCCGACCATATAATTCCTTGGTCTCCCTCTCTCCACAATCCAGACAGCTTTAACATCCCTCTCAACCCCAACAACATACTATTCTGGGCACTAATTTATTACACCAATCAATATGTAATATGGAACTGACTGGCTCACACGTACAGCCATTTTACTCTAGGTGGCGCTAGTGTAGTAGACACGTGTAGATTGAACCAGAAACATACCATGTAGATTCTTATAACATTTCTTTGGTAATCAGGTCATATAATTATCGGTCTGAGGATGAGTTTGGAAATATCTTCAATGTTTTCTAAACCATTTCTAAATTTCGCAAGTGATAGCCTCGAATAGACGGTACCTGGTATATTGTATGGTAGTATTATAATATAGCCTCGAATAGACGGTACCTGGTATATTGTATGGTAGTATTATAATATAGCCTCGAATAGACGGTACCTGGTATATTGTATGATAGTATTATAATATTACAGATGGGAAGATTTAAGAGAAATAATTGAACTGAAATAAGAGTCAGAACAGAATATTGAAATGACGATTGTAAACAAAGAGCTTTGCCAGATATAAAACGCTGAACTCTCTTTTAGATTAAGATGTGTGTGTTCGGCACCTTTTCATGTTATTAATTGGTATACGTGTACTTCGTTTATGCTATGGTATAGTATGAAAATGTATCTCTCGTTTATTTTTCTACTATTATAAATCCAGAAGTTGGATGTTTAAAGAAACGAAATTTGTAGAAAAAGAAACGTGACCTTGTCACGTACCAATCTGCCTGGCGTTGTTTACTCAAATACCATTTCGTTATTTATCACACACACACACACACACTCACACACACACACTCTCTCTCTCCTCCCCCCCCCCGATGTCTAAAATCTAGTTATCAACAAAAACATGTGAGTTATATGTGACAGAAGCAAGATATTTGAGAAAAAAACAGACGTTTAATAATACATTGGATTTCCTCTAATGGGAGCCCCCCCCCCCTGTCCGGTGAATACTTGACGAGATGTCGACCAAATGAACGTTCGCGTAGAGACAGCCAACTTGATGTGAGAACGTAAAAGAACTCAGATGATAAATGGAAGAAATCTTGATAACATATTCGGCTCGTGGTCACTATATGACGAGGTTTGGCTCTAATAAAGAAGGGTTATAGGGCTGTAGTTATGGGGAGGATGTCTTCGTTAACCGACAAGGATTGTGTGTGGTGTCGACCCTTCGCATTTGTAGACGAATTATATCCAGATTGGATTGGTTCTCTTACCCGTCTGCCCTCTCATTCCTGGTATATAACTGATACTATAGCTCTTTCTCTCTGTGTGTGCGTGTGTGTGTATTACCAGGAGAGCAGCGATTAACGGGTTTACACCGCATAGTCTGAGCTATACCACAGACCAGGTGGCGGCTCTGGTTGTGTTCAGGTCAAGGTCACTCTGCCTCAACTAATTACCGTAGTTTGGTGTTGAGGGTGATAGCATGTCGAACAAAACATTAGGCTAACATTTGGTTCAGTTGACTCAGCACGTTATTTACCGGACTCCGAGATAGCAGAAGTAAATATTGTTACAATATCAAATAACACACACGGGATGAAATGGGCATTAGGGGGTACGGGTGGGTCGTTGTTTTATAATAATAATATCACGTAACTGACAGCAAACTTTGTCCGCAGAATATGCATTATATAAAAAATTCTAAATTAGTTTATACTTAGTCCCGTTGTGAATAATTAAATTACAGGTAGTTAGTCAGGTAAATATATTTGCTATTATAATTATTGTTGTTATTATTGTTGTTGTTGTTGTTGTTGTTATTGTTGTTGTTACCTACCAATCAGTTAGAAATATTACGCCACCTGTATACTTACTATATAGAACAACTCACTATGTTCATCATGTTGCAAAAGCGACGACAGATATGCCATGTTTTTAAGCTTTTTGCGCCAAACTCCCTTTAAGCTACATTCACTTAACTAATATTTGTTAATATTGGATGATAAACATGATTTTGTTGATAAAACGATCATTAGATAAATACAAAGAAGAGTTTTAATAATAAAGGTTTTTTGTTTATTTCCAAACTATTATCTCTAGTCATGCCCTTCTTCCCAGTTGGACATGCTATATTCAACAAACACGTGATCAGTTTGCCATAAGAAAGATCAAATATTAATCATGATTTGTTTATTTATGTTATGTTTTCTATATAGGTCAGCCATATCACGTGATCCTTTTATATTCTAGATATAGCCGATGTGTTCGGTGTAGTTCGTTATTTTCTGCTGACGTCACGTGTGTGTGTGTGTGTGTTTGTGTGTAGGTGGGTGGGTTAGTATGTAGCAATTGTCCATTTATCTGTATGTCGATCTGTTTATTTATGTCTCCCCGACTGTCTGTCTGTCTGTCTGTCTGTCTATCTCCTTCATTTAAAATATTAGTCACTGATTAACTGGGTGACCGATTGATTCACTGATTAATTGACGGACTGAATGACTAATTCTCACTCATTCACTCACTCATCAGTCCTGTTACCATTGTTATCCCACTATTCCTGTACCTGAGGAATTAGATGTCTGGTGGATTAGTTATATAGCAGATTAGGTATTAGAAGGATTAGCTACTTCAAAGATTAGCTACCTGAAGAAGTAAATACAGGAAGGATTAGCTGCCTCAAAGGTTTGTTGCCTCAATGATTAGCTAGCTCAATGACTAACTACCTCAAATGTTAGCTACCTGAATATAATTAATATCCTGAAGGACAAGCTACCTGAAGGTTTAATTACCTCAAGAATTAGCTACTTCAAAGACTAATTTCCTCAAAAATTAGCTACACAAATGATTATCTACCATAAGGATTAGCTATCTGAATGATTAGCTACCTTAACGATTAGCTACCTAAAGGGTTAGCTACCTGAAGCATAGGCTAACTAAAGGATTAGCTATCTCAAAGATTAGCTACCTAAAGGATTACCTATCTAAAGGATTAGTTATCTGGAAGTTTTCCTACACGAACAGTTAATTACCTATATAACAGCGCAGTTAGCTAGGGCGTAGGACTCGTAGCCGAATGGTCGCGGGTTCGAATCTCTGGGAGCTGCAATATTGTCATGTGGCGACTGGTTCACTCATCCATGAAAATGAGGACGCGATGGCTAGGCGTTTGAGTAACGCTTTGCGCCTATAATGCCAGCATGCGTTGTATGCTTCCTTGGGAGTTGAGATGCTGGGTGGAAACAGGTCTGATAGGCATAATAATACTGTACAGCTCAGAACAGGGTTACCTGGTTCTGGCGCTATATAAACATGGATTATTATATTATTATTATGCTATACCTCAAATATTAGCTAACTAAAGGATTAGCTACGTGAAGGAATAGCTACTTCGAGGATTAGCTATAGGAAAGATTAGCTACCAGGCTTATAATCATATAACAAGAAATAATCTTCTGTCTATTCCACTTTTGACCAATTTTAAGTCAATAAATGAATCAAGATTATCCACCAGTTTTCTTCCAATCACGTGATGACTCATTTCTTGTTTCATCCGTTAACAGACTTCATCACTCAAACATTTGGCTAACGTGACCCATTAAGGGTCAATGTGCTTTTTACCTCTAATTTTGTCCTGGTGTAGCGTCATAAAGCTGCCCCATCTGATTCCTGCGGGGGGGGGGATATTATACAAGTGCAAAGCAATAACATACCGGTATAGTACTGCCCCCGGCAGTATAATTCTAGGTGCAGTAATCTCTCCTTTACACGGGGATTAAATACCCCCCCCCCTAATCTAAAGCTACTTGTTGCTGTTTTGTACAGGATTTGACTGTAATTTGTTTTAATTTGCCTTTTTTCTTTAGATTTAAATATTTGGTGTTTTAATTCGCTTTTTATGGACCAGTTTGTATTCCAAATGTTTTGTGTGTGGTCTAGGTCACTTATTGTTGGCAACCAGTACACGTCTGGCCCGTGATGTCTGGATCAGCTACACTGATTCCAAACTAACCAAATCCAGGCGGACCGAAGCCATGTACAGCTGTCCTTTAAGAATACCTATCCGTAAAAGCCAAATACACAGACAGATTACGACAATCTAGCTAGGACAACATAATTAGGACAATATGTCCAAGACAATATTACTAGGATAGCACGATTAGACAATACAACTAGACAATATGAATCAACCCGTTTGGCCTCATGGATAGAGTGTGGGATTATTTACCCATTGTTGTGGTCATGTTGTGTGGGAAGTCGGAGGTTCGAATCCCGGCCGTGACATTATAGTAGGAGGAGTTTTTCTTCCAATCAGGCAACTAACAAGATTTTCTCTACCGAATATGTCATATACTGTAAATTCTAAATTCATTTAGAGTTTATTTCTGTAAATAACATAACATATGCGTCTCTGTCATTTGAGGTTGCCACCCACGTAAAATAACTGCCATTTCAGTCATTTTTATTATTATTATTATTATTATTATTATTATTATTATCAATTGGACAACATACTGAGAACATGACAATAGGATTGTACTAGGAGGGTACGACTACCCAAGGACATTGTGACCTTGGCAATACGTCTGAACTAGGGCAGTATATGCAGGACAATGTGACCAGGACAATATGACTAGAACAATATGACTAGGACAATATTACTAGGACAATATGACTAGAACAATATGACTAGAACAATATGACTATGACAATATTACTAGAACAATATGACTATGACAATATTACTAGGACAATATGACTAGAACAATATAACTAGAACAATATGACTAGAACAATATGACTAGAACAATATGACTGAGACAATATTACTAGGACAATATGACTAGAACAATACAACTATGACAATATTACTAGGACAATATGACTAGAACAATACAACTATGACAATATTACTAGGACAATATGACTAGAACAATATAACTATGACAATATTACTAGGACAATATGACTAGAACAATATGACTAGAACAATATTACTAGGACAATATGACTAGAACAATATGACTATGACAATATTACTAGGACAATATGACTAGAACAATATGACTAGAACAATATTACTAGGACAATATGACTAGAACAATATGACTATGACAATATTACTAGGACAATATGACTAGAACAATATAACTAGAACAATATGACTAGAACAATATGACTAGAACAATATGACTATGACAATATTACTAGGACAATATGACTAGAACAATACAACTATGACAATATTACTAGGACAATATGACTAGAACAATATGACTATGACAATATTACTAGGACAATATGACTAGAACAATATGACTATGACAATATTACTAGGACAATATGACTAGAACGATATGACTAGGACAATATTACTAGGACAATATGACTAGAACAATATGACTAGGACAATATTACTAGGACAATATGACTAGAACAATATGACTAGGACAATATTACTAGGACAATATGACTAGAACAATATGACTAGGACAATATTACTAGGACAATATGACTAGAACAATACAACTATGACAATATTACTAGGACAATATGACTAGAACAATATGACTATGACAATATTACTAGGACAATATAACTAGAACAATATGACTAGAACAATATTACTATGACAATATGACTAGAACAATATGACTATGACAATATTACTAGGACAATATGACTAGAACAATATGACTATAACAATATTACTAGGACAATATGACTAGAACAATATAACTAGAACAATATGACTAGAACAATATGACTAGGACAATATGACTAGAACAATATGACTAGTACAATATGACTAAAATCGTAAGACGACTATATCACAAATGCCACTGCGCACTGTAGGAACGGGTTCTATCGGCATCGCTAATAAATCATCCCTTAGAGCCGTCAACATCTAGTATTACTCTCATCAGTTAAGATCATTTCCACTCATTTATGTCATTTCAGGTTTCTCTAGAAGATTGTAAACAATAGATATTATCTGGGTCAGTTTGACATTGTACGTATTCGTACGTATCCATTGAATGGCTAATCTACTGAATGACGCTGTAACACTGTCAGGTTATTGGGGACCAATTAACCATTTGTTAACATTGTGCTGTCGATATCAGGCTGACACACACGCACACACACGCACACGCATACGGACACACACACACACACACACGCATACGCACAAACCAAATATACACACTCACTCACTCACTCTCTCTCACACACACACACACACACACACATATATACACACACACACACATACACACACCCAATCTTTCTACAATATTCCAATACAATACTTCATCACATATATTTTATTTTTCATTACTAACAAGATAACCCTCTAAGATAACATTTAAATATTCTGGGATAACTATTAATGGGTAGTCTAACAATGGTTATCAGTAATAATGGTCCATTTGGGATAACTGGAAATGGATGGACAACCAATAGCAGTGATTTAGTACGTGAGAGTATTGTTTTGTAGCAGTCCTATGTGATACTACTGTCACCTTTTCAATTACTTTCCTATAATATTATTTATTGACAGTCACGTGTTGTGTTTCTATACAAATCATCTTTATCATTTCATCATCAACTAGCTCATATATTGGATGTATAGATCGTTCTTTGGTATGTTAGACCACATCTCACCATTTTTTTTCAGTTTTTGGTTGCGTCTCTGTGATGTTTCATCCAGCAATAAAAGACATGGACCAGATAACTACATTCATCTAGTGAGTAGCATTTAGACAAGGCATAACAGCGCCCAGACTAAACAGAACATCCACTTACCTTCATATTTATTTCGTCGATTTAAAATTTAGAATTAACCCCATACTCGTGGATATGATAAGAAGTAATTCGATAACAAGGCGAACTTAAATGATTATTCGATTCATCCACTCACTCACCCATACACTCGTAAGTTTATAATTTGGTTCCAGCTATTCCGTTCTAAAAACATTCCCATGTCGTTAGCTGATTGCGGAATATAACTTATCTTCAGTCATCAATCCACATAATAATCCATTACTTCCAACCAAATACCTGGTTGGTGGATTCGATCCGGGAACTTCTCAATTTCAACTACACCGCAATCTACAAGTTAGAGGTACACACTAATATTAGACCGTGTTTAGCCTGACATCATCTCATTACCTATATCTTGTCATCTCTCTCTTCTCTCTCTCTCTCTCTCTCTCTCTCTCTCTCTCTCTCATTATATATATATATATATATATATATATATATATATATATATATATATATATATAATCTGAGAATACTGGCAATAGAAACGAAAAATAAGATTCTTTGATCTCTCGGGTATAACCTTCTGCTCTTATGTATAAATAAACTGCAGTAACCTTCTTAGTGGAACAACAACACCTATTCTCCAATGATATATATATATATATATATATATATATATATATATATATATCCTATATATCAAGCGTTCTTTCACCCTTTTAGCGTATAACCAACCATATATCATCAACTGATAAAATAGTTACCTGAGTGGCACGTGGCCTTGATTGAGGATAGACAACCTCAATGTTATCAGCCTTTCTGTAGGTAATCAATGATTTGATCATGGATACCTGCGAGCTAAATGATCCTTACCTAGGGAAGCTCGTAATTTTCCCGAGAGCCATTCCAGGGAAGAGCAGGTGGGATACCTTTTATTGGCCTATCGAAGAACTACTTAGCTTTCTTTCTGGTCGTCGAAATGTGAGAAGTCAGACTGATACAGGAACATTAACTCTTTGTGCTACTTCGGGATTTTGCTAAAAAGAGCAATCATCTTACTGGATCGAGCTTATTGTTGGCAATAAGATGGCTAGTTCTAGCTATCGGTAATATGATAACATTGTCTTAATCAGTCGATGACCCACGGGCTAAAGTCCTTTATCGCCCACCTCACCCCCGCACACGATCTAGAACCCATCAATGATCAGCTGGAATATGTAGAGAAATTTGTAAAATATTTCTAATATAACATGATATGTTTGGGAATCAAATGTTCCTTCTTACATCGATGTTAGAATATTCGCTCAAATACTTTTGTCAAATTAGTTTTTATTGTATTCCATTTTTTCCTTTTTACTTCTTTTAAATTTGAGTAAATAGCAGCTAATGGGGGGGGGGCTGTATGGTCTAACCGGTAACGCGGTAAGTCACCTATCACTTATACTTGAGTTCAAATCCCAGCCTTGCTATGTCGAAAGGGTAATTTATTTTTCACTTCGACTCATAACCATGGATATTGTTTGCGTGTGTGTGTGTGTGTGTGTGTGTGTGTCAACCATTATCAAGGATGGACTATTTTTTTATGACCATCAGGTCAATCATTATCATGATCATCCTGTCTATTAACCAGTATTATGGGTGGCCAATATATCAGCGATTACCCAGCCCTATCACTAGAGACAGGGAACTATAAATATTTTTGCTGACGTTTTCAGTTTTGTTGCAGCGTGAAAACTGTTAACATAGAAAACAAAAGAAATCAACATTTCGTGGACTCACAGTTAGTGTGTCATCAACATATAAATGGTCAATTTATTAACGGAATAACGGTTTTTATGACGCTCAATGGGTACGTTGTGGGGTGATAAAATATTAGTTTACAACCGGCATAGAAATGATAAAAAACCTAAATATAGATTTATATGGTCCCCCTCTGTGTGTGTGTGTGTGTGTGTGTGTGTGTGGAGGGGGGGGGGTATTAAGCTATCTAAAATACCCAAGCACTATATTGACTACAATACAATCAATATACATACATTATAAACCTAATATTACAACGCGTTTTCATATCACCATATCTCCCCCTCCCCAAATAATGACATTTCTACCGCACATGATCATCGGCCATTTTCCATCATGGCTGCTTATTGTATCACGTGCCGAGGCCGACAAAATCTAGTTTTCGTTGTTCGATTTGTTATCGGGCCCTGTTCGCATCTATTATCGCCCATCGTTATATTTGCTTCTATTATCGCGCACATTTATGTTTTCATACAATATCGCCCACGGTTCCGTTTCTATCTGATACTAGCCATAGTTTTGATCATGTCTCTATTAATGGACTTGGCGCTCTCTCTATCTAACATCGCCTACAGTCTTCGCCATATTTCTGTTTCACATATTATTGCCCATAGTTCGGGTTTTTTTCGCTCACTGTTAGCACATTTGTGTATGTACTCCATACATCTCTTAATAGGCACCAAACTCTTGAAGCAGAATTAATATGAAGGAATACAGGACAAAATATCACCCAGACAGATTGTCACAGTGACAAAACCCCAATCACACAAAATCTCACAGTGACAAAACCTCATTCACACAAAATATCATAGTGACAAAACCTCATTCCCACAAAATCTCACAAAGACAAACCCAAATACATAATCGGAAGAAACCTCATTCAGTTACCAAGAGTTATAATGTAGTGCCACTCTTATAATATATTACTACGTCAATCTACATTACAAAAACACTGAAAACACATTACACAACATACAACATTGTCTTAACACATTACACTAAGAGGAACAATGTCGTAACACACTACAGAACATACAACACCGTCTTAACACACTACACAATGTACAATAATGTCCTAACACATTACATAAAGTACAACAATGTGGTAACACATTACACAATATACAACAATGTCCTAACACATTACGCAACGTGCAACACTGCCATAAAATACTCCACAACATACAACACTCTCTTAACATATCCCACAACTTACAACACTGTCATAATACACTACACAATGTATAATACTGCCACAATACACTACACAATGAATAATACTGTCACAATACACTACACAATGTATAATACTGTCACAATACACTACACAATGTATAATACTGTCACAATACACTACACAATGTATAATACTGTCATAATACACTACACAGTGTATATTTCTGTCATAATACACTACACAGTGTATTATACTGTCATAATACCCTATACAATGTATAACAATGTCCTAACATACTACACAACGTATAACACTGTCTGAACACACTATACAATATACAACACTACCCTAGCACACTTCACAACGTAATGCACTATAAGACCATATTGCATAATTTACTACTTGAATACATTATACAATGTAATGCACTACTCGTCTACACAACACAACGCACAGTATTCTTTGATCAGATTATACAATGTGCATTATTTCTGGGATCGCACTAGACAATGTATATTATTTCCGGTATCGCACTACACAATGTACATTATTTTCGGGGTCGCACTAGACAATGTACACTATTTCTGGGATCGCACTAGACAATGTACATTATTTCTGGGATCGCTCTACACAATGTATAGTATTGCCATAGATCAAACTAACAGGAACACGTTACATTATATGTTATTATGTTATCAGTTATTGCTATTGCAGTAAATACAAAGTAGAAAACTGGTGACAGCAAGATCCTTTTTAATAATAAAGAAAATGGATATCCCTTTGAAGATGGAGAGAAATATAAACGTGGGGGGAGAGGGGGATATGAATGTGTTATCTTGTGTTTTTATTTGGTTCTGTTGCTGCAATTACTTAAAACTATGGCGACAGTCCTTCGGCTTAGATGACTCAAACCAGGAGTCTATATGTCATCAAGTGCATGGACTGTCGTCCATGGAGTCGATAAAAGCCCAGAAGAAGGCGATATGACGTCAGAGCCATAGTCATTATGAACATTATCACGTGACACTACGACATGTTATATCTCCCAAGACAGCAGAAATAACGACCTTTATTGACCTTTCTATGGAGCACATTGTGCAATATGAGCAGAGTGATAACTGTGCAGTTAAAGACAATGTTCACGTGTTGTCAATTTATTTGGCTGTGTTTATGAACTGGTGGATAAAATTCATACACACACACACACACACACACACACACACAACGATATTTCGTTCTAATCCAGTAATAATCCATTGTGCGGTATTGCTACTTTGTTTTTATTTTATTTTAATCGATTCAGTGAGTCCATACTGAGTTAGTGTACATTCTCTTTGTTATGAACAAACTGTAATGTTTGTTAACACGCTGAGGCTATATATAGGGCTTGAATTTTCACTAGGTTAGAGAAGAACTTCGACGCCAGACCAGTCGGACACACACACACAAAAACACACACGCACACACACTCTCTCTCTGTGTATGTCGGTCTGTCAGTTTTTCTGTCTGACTCCCCCCCCCCTCTCTCATCCTTGTAGCTTTTATCAAATCTCCATATCAGCATCTCTGAGTGAATCTCCACATCATCATCTCTCACAGTCAATATCCATATCAGCATCTCTCACAATCAATCTACATACTGGCATCTCTCACAGTCAATAAATATCTCTAACAGTCGATCTCCATATCAGCATCTACCACAGATATTCTCCTTCTAAACAGTTACCAGAAACAATCTCTACGTCAGTCTCTATCGCAAATAATATATCAGTGTCTATATTAGATAATATATCAGTGTCTATAACAAATAATATATCAGTGTCTATCACAAATAATATATGAGTGTCTATCATAGATAATATATCAGTATCTATCACAAATAATATGTCAGTGTCTATCACAAATAATATATCAGTGTCTATCATAGATAATATATCAGTTTCTATCATAGATAATATATCAGTGTCTATCATAGATAATATATCAGTGTCTATCACAAATAATATTTCAGTGTCTATCACAAATAATATATCAGTGTCTATCATAGATAATATATCAGTTTCTATCATAGATAATATATCAGTGTCTATCATAGACAATATATCAGTGTCTATCATAAACAATATATCAGTGTCTATGACAGACAATATACATAACTCGCCCTATCCCTATATCACTTTACACTCCATGAACGAGGTCGACTCAATGTAATTTATTTCGCCCTATGACCTGGAAGTAGTCTAAGAAGCTTTTAGTGGCTTCTGGTCTTTGTTAGTTCGCTGATATATTGATATATAACTGAGAGATATCAGTCGTGGAATGTTGTCATATGTCTCTTAAGGTAATCTCATTTGGAGGGTGTAATGTCTGTGTTATTCTTTCTCTCCAGGTGTGTGTGTGTGTATATGTGTGTGTGTGTGTGTGTGTGTGTGTTGTGTGTGTGTGTGTGTGTGTGTGTGTGTGTGTGTGTGTGTGTGTGTGTGTGTGTGTGTGAAATGACGCTGTTTTCCACCCACGTGATCGCAGTTGGTAGGCTAAATGAGGCAAACGCTCTGCAAAAGTAATAAGTTAAAGAGAAAGATGAAACACCTTTCAGACCAAGCTAGGCTGGGATTTAATCTCGGACGTTAGGGCTTTGTGGCCATCCAGGCTACTCGTTATAAGACGGAGATGTTCCTCTGTGTGTGTGTGTATGTGTGTGTGTGTGTGTGGGTGTGGGGGGTGATGTTGTAAAATAAGGCACTGACACAGAGAATCACGAAATGCAAATGCCATCTCTGCAAACTCAATTATGGGACTGGATTTAGAGCAGCGACATTTCATACTGAGACGTACAATGTGAGGTTCTTTAATGTAGCAGTATACCTGTAGTAGTATTCCTGTTGTAGTATACATGTAGTAGTATACCTGTAGTAGTATACCTGTAGTAGTATACCTGTTGTAGTATACATGTAGTAGTATACCTGTAGTAGTATACCTGTTGTAGTATACATGTAGCAGTATACATGTAGTAGTATACCTGTAGTAGTATACATATAGTAGTATACATGTAGTAGTATACCTGTTGTAGTATACATGTAGCAGTATACCTGTTGTAGTATACATGTAGTAGTATACATGTAGTAGTATACCTGTAGCAGTATACTTGTAGCAGTACCCCTGTATTAGTATTCCTGTAGTAGTATACCTGTAGCAGTATACCTGTTGTAGTATACGTGTAGTAGTATTCCTGTAGAAGTATACTTGTAGCAGTACCCCTGTAGTAGTATTCCTGTAGTAGTATACCTGTAGCAGTATACCCGTAGCAGTATACCCGTAGCAGTATACCCGTAGTAGTATACCCATAGCAGTATACCCGTAGTAGTATACCCGTAGTAGTATACCCATAGCAGTATACCCGTAGCAGTATACCCGTAGCAGTATACCCGTAGCAGTATACCCGTAGCAGTATACCTGTAGTAGTATACCCGTAGCAGTATACCCGTAGTAGAATACCCGTAGCAGTATCCCTGTAGTAGTATACCTGTAGTAGTATACCCCTAGCAATATACCCGTAGCAGTATACCCATATTAATATACCTGTAGTAGTATACATGTAGTAGTATACCTGTAGCAGTATACTTGTAGCAGTACCCCTGTATTAGTATTCCTGTAGTAGTATACCTGTAGCAGTATACCTGTTGTAGTATACGTGTAGTAGTATTCCTGTAGAAGTATACTTGTAGCAGTACCCCTGTAGTAGTATTCCTGTAGTAGTATACCTGTAGCAGTATACCCGTAGCAGTATACCCGTAGCAGTATACCCGTAGTAGTATACCCATAGCAGTATACCCGTAGTAGTATACCCGTAGTAGTATACCACATAGCAGTATACCCGTAGCAGTATACCCGTAGCAGTATACCCGTAGCAGTATACCCGTAGCAGTATACCTGTAGTAGTATACCCGTAGCAGTATACCCGTAGTAGAATACCCGTAGCAGTATCCCTGTAGTAGTATACCTGTAGTAGTATACCCCTAGCAATATACCCGTAGCAGTATACCCATATTAATATACCTGTAGTAGTATACATGTAGTAGTATACCTGTAGCAATATACCTGTAGCAATATACCTGAGGCAATATACCTGACAATTGTCCAGAAGAGATTAGAAGTGTATCATCTTTTTAATTATTTATACGTGTTCTTAAAACACATCTACTTTAATTTGTTTTCTATCCATTTGCATCATTTAACTGTCTGCTATTATATCACTTTATTAAACAGCACCTTTAAATTAGTAAATGAACGTTATTATTATTATTATTATTATTATTAAAGTATATCTCATACTTAGAAGCCATTTTGATCTGATGTCATTACTGTGTAATATTTGTTGATTATCTCAAATCTGAACCATTCATGGGGTAAGGTAATAATAGAACACTATTTCATGTAACACCGCGGGATTGATTGCTTTTATTGATCTCGTGTTATCTTCTTCATGGAAACAGGTGTAAGATAACAAGGACAAAGGTTAAATATTGACCTAGTCATCACATGTTAGATAAGGTTTATCATATGGAGTCTGTTACCTTTAGCTGTTACGATCGTCTATAATTTGGTGACTTTAACCAAACCATGACAATTACGGCCGAATTCTACAACATGTTGCACCCAAACACGCTAACACAACAACAACAACAACAATAACAACAACAGCCGCTAATATATCATTGGTGTAGCAGCTATATCTTGCTCTGAGAGAAGACATCTTCCTAACAAGTCATTTTGATCAACGACTGTCTGGAAACCTTAAGCCATTTCTCATAATGGATATAATGACGTCAGACAGTTTGTGTACTTATATTTTTTCAGCTTCCTTTAGCTGATGTAGTTGTAGTTAACAGATGTGTCAATGTTGTCCTGGCGACATCAATTGATTGTAGAACCTTTAACATGCCGCCGCATGATGTCCAGTTCTTCTCTGTCTGTGTGTCTGTTTGTCTATCTGTCTGCCTGTCTGTGTGTGTGTGTGTGTGTTCTGGATGACTCCCTGTTTATCTGTCTGTCTGCTTCTGTGTGTATGTATGTGTGTGTGTATGTGTGTGTGTGTGTGTGTGTATGTCTGTCTGCATGTTTCCCTGTTTGTCTGTATGTCTGCCTGTCTCTGTGTGAGTGTGTGTGTCTGTCTGTCTGTCTGTCTGTGTGTCTGTTTGTTTGTGTGTATGTCTGTCTGTCTCTGTGATCCCGTCTCTATCCTTGTCCCTAATTCCTTTACTAAGATGTTTCAGTCAGACCTTCAATATTTATGTATCTATTAACTAGTTCCATGTTTACGTCAGTTCAATAATTACAATATCGACTCCCAAACGATTTTTTTCTCTCTCTGAAGTACACAACAGCAGCTCTCTCACTTCATTTGGTTAGAAACATCTATTCTACCACAACTCCACAGCTGTGTGTGTGTGTGTGTGTGTGCGCGCGCGCGCGTGTGTGAATGTGATATGATGATGATGATTGATGTTTTATGGGTACTTTTGTACACACGGTAGGCTAAATGAGCCTAGCGACCTCCAAAGATAATGAGGCCAAGTCAAAGATGAAACAACCTTCAGATATTCGCGTATGTATGTGCGTGTGTCCGTGTGTGTGTGCGCCCGCGCGTGTATGTGTGTGCGTGTGTGCGTGCGCACGTGCCCCCGCGCCGATGGGCACGTGTAATGGAATATTGTTTATCGTCTGCTTTCTGGATTTATTGCTGACAAAATAAAGGACACTACTGAAAAGAGAGATTATTTATTATTGTCTTATTCACCTAATAGAGATTTAATCAGTTATATTACGTGATTGGTTAATGGTGCCAGTGCTTAACCAATGAAATACCGATAAAATGGGTCACATGTAGTGGTCATAATCGACTAATATCAGTATTATAGCAACACAATATTGACAAATCTGTGTTAGGTTCAGCGAGTGCAGGTTGTGAATCATCGGTTTCTAACAGTTAATGAGAGAATAACCACACACACACACACACACACACACACACACACACACACACACACACATACACACACACACACACGTCGTTTCGCTACACTATTCAAGTTGCCTAATACAAATATGGTATCGTTCTAATAATAATAATAATAATATATAATTAATTAATCGGTTTTACATGCTGATATCGCAGTACAAAGCCCTGATATGAAGTAACTTATTTATGAACTATTATTGATACACAACTTTAGATTTAGACACGTATTATGGTTATTACATAACTGACTTGAGATAACTGTTCTGTGAGATCTGGAGTCCGATTTATGACACTTTATACAATACACAAATGGCATCTGGTGTACGATAAATGTTGTTTAAGACTGTTGAACGGTGTTTTCTCATTGCCTCCCCCCCTCCCCCAACACACAACACACACACACACACATACACACACATACACACATTCCGAGACTTAGCCTATATAATTAGATATATTGTATCTGTATTGCATCTCCTACTTCATGAAATTATGTTATAACCTGTCACTCTAGTTAGGTCATTGTGGCCATATGCGCTTTGGTTACGAAATGTACTGATTTATGTATCAGTTAAAATAGAAACATTTGAGAGGATCTCTTGTCTGGAGATCTGGGAACCTGGAACAACAAGACATCATCAGATCAGTTGGACTGGCAATAATGATGATGATGATGATGATGATGATAGTAACGTATCAATAATCGCAGCAGCTGGTCAGTTTTTGAGCCAAGAGAGAGTAGAGTGTTCAAGGTTGAGAAGCAGTTTTCAGAAATGTTGCCTTCAAAATAATTCCAATAACTTACTCCACAATGTCAGGTCTATTGTGGTAAATATGCAATCGATATATTACTTGAACTCAGACATGTTAATATATAGGTCAGTGCCGCTGATTGGATGTTAGAACATTTCCCGTGACCTCCATAGCCATTGCCCTGTAACGTTGTTAGTGTATTTTATCAACTGAATACGTTGTCTTGTTATAGATTTTTAATGTAGTTATTGAATTATTGTTGTGATATGATAATTAGTTTCTTTGTTGATGTGTGAGCTGCACCATTTTGAATATAATCATCTCCATAGATGTACTTACCGGTGTTGGCGGCGGGAGGGGTTGGTTTTACAATATTCTATCATAAAACCAGACAAGTTGATCATTTGATTGATCAATTGATTGTCGACTTTATCATAAAAGAACACTAATCATCATCTGGATGTTAAATGATCCCTTCCTCAGGCGAGATCCCACTCTGTTTATATTTCGCTTCCATGATCCTTCAAGTGATATCCTTCAGTAGTCACTGTTTAGTGTGTCCCGAAGCCTCACTACACAGGGGAGGGGGGGGGGAACGATTGACTCACCCACTGAGATCGCCCCCCCCCCCATACACACACACATTTACAAACAAACAACCAAACACACACACACACACACAGAGATATATACACACACTTGTACATAGATACACACATACAAACAAACATACAAACGGGCATAAACACAACACACACACACATCCATACATACATACACATACAAACACACACATACATACATACATACTCCTACATACTAACAAACACACACACACACATACGTACATACACATACATACTAAAACATACAAACACACATACATACATATAAACATACAAACACAGGTAATTCACAGACAAAGTCTTGATCCTGAAGCCGCTAGACTTCAAGATACGATACCGATAAATGGGGGGGGGAAGTACTGTAGGTAGTCAAACATCTACGGAATAACTATCCCAAGGGGAGGGGGTGGATGTAATTAGTCACATAACGTCAGTTATTGATATTATTCAGGATCTCAGAGCAGACACACAGACTTTTATATTTTACACGTTCTATATCTTTCAAACAAATAAATTCTCTAATTAGTTATAATCGAGGATTATGATTAAAAACAATAAATAAATCTCTCTGTTTTGTTTATTCCGAGTCTCTGAGCCACGCTTGTAGTTCATTGTACAATTATATTGGTAATGGCACTGGCTAGTGTAAACACACACACACACACACACACACACAACGTAAACACGTGTTTACAGTGGATCTGGCCGTGGTAACACCTGCTCAGTTCGCCATTATTCTCACATCGACCCCTCTGTAACGTCAATATTGAGCGAATGGGCTGATACGGCACTATTGGGTAGAGTTATAGAGACAACCTAGAATATGGTACGTCATTATCAATAAGGTAGGTCACTCTCTCTTTCTCTCTCTCTCTCTCTCTCTCTCTCTCTCTCACATATCTGGCTTCTATTAACAACAAAATGGCGTATTATTTTACCGGAATATCAGACTCAGCGCTAGTGGATCCCATTCCTTAGGATTAACAACGAGAATCTTTCTTCTTCCGGATTAATTGACTCTCGGCTAAACAGTCTCTTGGATTCCGTCTTCAGATATCTAGTTCGTTTATTCGCCAATCCGATCTGGATATATCGGGATATATCAGTGATCAACTCTCATACCAGCATACCACATCCTGTGGGTAAGTTTCAAGACTGTTACCAATTATATGTGACATTCATTTTACGGTATCTTTTAACGGACATCACGACCGACTGTTGTTCGCGTGTTAACATGTCCAAAATCAGCTTCCGTAATAGCCAAACAACCAGTAATTATGTAATTACATTTACTGATTAAATTAGTGATAATCACCTGATATAGATAACTATTACCTTCGACTATCGAAGTATTAATATATAAATCGGACTTATTGGCTTTTTGATTTAAACGGCTTTATAATTGTCTAGATTGTGTGAGTGAGTGGTTATTGTTACAAACAAGTATGTCTTTATTTGATAACGTGCTTTTGTGTTTACTATATGTGAGAGAAACTATTAGTATTATTGGTTAACTGCATGCACATACACACACACACACTCACACACACACACACATATATATATATGTGTGTGTGTTTGTGTGTGCAGTTAACCAATAATGCTAATAATGCTTGTTGTATTCAAAACACACGCACTCACTCATATATATATATATATATATATATAGTGTGTGTGTGTGTGTGTGCGTGTGTGTGAATTGACTATATTAAAACTAACCTAATATCTCTATATATTATCAGCAAATAAATTATAATATTTTTAAGCACAGTTTATATTATGATAACAGATAATTATATTGATCATACATGACATGTGTATGATAATGATGTTTACAAGACGATGATTATGGTATTCAGAACAGAAGTTCTAATGTTTACATGACAGGTTATAATATGCATAAGGATATGTTGCAGTGTTTACAAGGACCAGTTACGATATTTCCGAGGATGGATTATCATGTTTACACGGACGACTTCTGATGTTTACACGGATATGTTATAATTTGTATAAGGACAGGTTTCGAGTATTACAAACACAATTAATGACGTATTCGGAGACAGAAGATGTTATAATCGATGAGAAGTTCTTTGATTTTATTAGGAGATATTCTCTGGCTACAGAATCGATACAATCTGAATACATTCCGTCTGATAGCTTTCTTATCCTCTATTGTCGATTATATTTTCCTTTGAAGCCACTCGTGGTGGTGTTTAGACACAACCGTAACACTTGTCCAGATGACACGCGCGCGCCATCTAGTGACTAACTATTGATAACTGATGGATTGTTTGTTGTCCTGAAAACTCCTCGATGCCATCCATTAAGTTACCTTCTGTACATCACGACATCTTTATCTTATTGCCAGTGATAGAATTTTTGCCGTGTCAAATATCTGAACTACTTGACACAATCACATCAAAGATCCGGAGTCTTTATATAATTTTAAAACAACAGTTACACGGGTTATTTCAATCGACGCAAAAAGATTAGTTACGTCATATTTCATATAGTCGCCCTCTTAATATCATCTAGCATCTGCTATCAATTCCAAAACTTTAAATCTATCAAAGATTTCCTTCATAAATTATCCTTTACCCGTTAGAATTTATTTCTTTCGTTTTATTTTTGTTTATAAATATCGGTTTTCTTGTTCTCTTGTCACAAGAGGGGGGGGGGAGCTATATATTGATCGTTTGTTAAATCTCATTAACGCCATATGTCATATTTTGAAGAGTATCTTATTTCTTGAATCAATACGGATTTAGATTTAACGTTTTGTTATTATTATTATTATTATTAGTATTATTTTAAAATAAGTATTCGAGAGTTTACACTAGTTGATATAGATGTAACCACGCGTGCACGCGCGCGCGCGCACACACACACGCACACGTATAAATTATGTTATGATCCGCGCTTCACTAAACTTTAACACGTCGGTCAGCTCTAAGGTAATCAATCTTGTTCAAATAAAACTTATTTGGTTGTATAGTCTAAGGACTTAAGAACACACATACACACACACACCGACATTCGGCCTCTTTCGGGATCCAAACTGGAGACGTAACATCCTCGCCCTGCCATTCCGCAGAACTTATTCCAGGTCAAACACGCCGGATGGTTCAAATTCAGGATATACCTATTCCGGATACACGTATTCAGGTCAGACGTTCAGCTGCTGGTAGTTTTTCTATATCTTCATTATTGGGAGGTATTTATACCGTATCCATGTCAACAGAGATGGTTGATCGAACATGTCGAGTAATGTCTGATACGACAGACCGAGTAGTCTCACCTGTAATTAACCTATTATTGGCTTACTAGTGTATATTCTCACCTGGCTAACAGCGGTGCTTTCTAGTCATGTCCCGTACGTGCCCCGGATAGCAGAGATTCCTTAGTTTGGCTTACTATCTGTCGGGAGTTTGTCGGTGGTGGCGCCATCTATAGGATAATTAGATTCTTGGGATAACTCTATCCCGGGCGGGAAGGATATGATGGGGTAATGGAGTTGGAAGAGCTTATAATGGAGTAATTAATTGCTTCATAGAATGTTCTACACCGTCGGGGGGAGGAGGGGGAGGTGGTGATTGGGATTAGATGTCATTCGTGGGTATCAGTTATATGTTTGACTGGAGCCCCGGATCAGCAAATGGGCTTATCTGAATCCTATGGTATATATATATATATATATATATATATATATATATATATCAGTTACTACTACCACTTCTACTGCTGCTACGACCGCTACCACTAATAATGATAGTAATATTATAATAATAATAATAATAATAATAATAGTATTATCATTATCGTAATAGCTTGCCCCGTCGTCAATACTTATCTATTATAATGTCTATCATATACAGATATGAATCCACAAGTCGCTGTAATCCATCATATTCCGTCACAATCCATCAGAATCCATTATATTACGTCATAATCCAACAAACTTCTCAGTGGAATAGAAAATAGGTTTCTGAAAAAACAGTCAGTCGAATCGAACCAAGAAACTACCGCTTTCTTCTCGGCTACCCTATAACAGAGCCATCGCGAAGCGTAATAATATTACTGTAGCACGATATAATAATAATAATAATAATATCAGAATAGGTACATATATAAACATATACATATTCGCTATCTGAAGTGAAGATTCACCCATCAATCAATGATCTTGTCAATCAAACTGATTCTGACCCTAATATCTGTATATAATGACATCATGTATCTTATCTCGTGACATAACACGTGACGTCATTTATCACGAATTGCCTTAAGTTTAACACCACCGTCAATATCAAACACCATTACTAGACACCAAACTGTCTAATAGACACTATCTTCTGCTCAATACCTTGGGTGTGTTGGTGTGTTGGTGTGTGGGTTTGTCTGTGTGGGTTTGTCTGTCTGTCTGTCAGTGTCTGTGCGTGCGTGCGTGTGTTAGAGATAGATAAACGTAATAGTACTTTAATATTTTCAACTATTGAACAATTGAGAGATTAATTTCAGTGTCATTTAAAAGTTATCATTATATTTCATATATAATTTTCTAATTAAATAATTTCACCTCAAACTGTGAAAATTGAAAATAAAATATACTTTAGTTCAGCGATACATTTCTGTATGATAGTATCGTGTAAATAACAATTGTATTATAGAAATTATCACTCATCACCAATAATCACACACGACTGTCTATTTAAGATGTTCTGTCGTTTGTTTACATAGAATATCGACATGACGACCGCAATATTACTAAACAGGAATGTTAATGTCATGGTGATATGACGTCAGTCTGAACAACCATAGTAAAACTTATAGCATTTGGCTAGACATTCCATACCTGTTATATATATATATATATATATATATATATATATATATATACCCTGTATTTGAGGGTAATTACGTGTGGGCTTGGCTATTTTAGATATATATTGCAGCATGTGTGTATACCATTATGGCCATTCATCAAACTGTTGAATTAGATCCAATTGTATAGAACAATTGTGAATAGAAAACAAATAGTTAGGGTAACACAGGTACACCTACTGTATTTATATATATATATATATATATATATATATATATATATATATTGGACAGATATATGGACATAAATACGGACAGACAGACATACAGACACACACACACTCATCCTGCAAACGTAGATAGATAGAAAGAGAAAAAAAACCACAGTTTCACCAATGAACTAACAAACATAAACAAACCTAGCCGCAGACAGACAGACACAGACAGACAGACACACAGACAGACAGACATACAGGCAGACATACAGACAGGCTGAAAGACAAGCATAGACAGATAGACAGACAAATACACAGACAGACAGACAGACAGACAGACAGACAAATACACAGACAGACAGACAGACAGACAGACAGACACTCACAAACACATGGAGAAACAGACAAACAGACAAAGTTTTTGATGAAGAGAACGTGAAGGAAATGTCTCGTAACGCAAAATATGGAACGATAAGACATGACAAGATAACATAAAGATGATTATAGGAGATGATACGTTAATATGAGGACGATATAATTAAAAGATATGATAACGATGATAGGATATGACAAGATGATAACGATGATAGGATATGACGATTAAGGACTCGACGACATATCCGACTCTTGGGTTACTCCAGGTTGTCTATGATTGATCCCGTACTACGTCTGGATTAACAATAATTATATTGATGTCGAACGTTCTTTGGCTATAAACACTGTCACGTGACGCCCGTAGACAGTCGGCTACCCATAATTCCGCGCTGTTTGTGGTGGTGTCTTGTTTTGACAATGGCGAGTTATATATATATATATATATATATATATATATATATATATATATGGTCAACATATATAACACTTTTTAATAGTCAAATTCCAGAGCAACTGTTTTATTTGTAATATATATATATATATATATATATATACTAGCTCGGAGCTCAGATTTAGATCACCAATAAATCGACATTATTTGTTGACGAACACTCGCTGGACGGCTTTTCTGTTCCGAAATGGCCCGGATATTAAGTCGATCTGCGAATATATGTTAATATTAGAAGAAATGGAAAGCAATGATGTATCGTAAGAACACAGAACGTCTCACATCATATTATACTGTACTTAGTCTAATTACTTTATTTATTATTTAATATGGTGTCTGAGGTGTCAGGTGATAATTATATGGAGTCGACACGTCGACGGTCCGTGCACTGTCGAATAAAAGATAATTAATTACCTGTGTCTAATCCCTGAAGAATCGCCAACGACGCTCCTTATCCAGGTATAACTAGATACCAACATCTGACTTACATAACCGATCACTGGTTTAATTCATATCGGATCAACTCTAATATCTCGGTCGTTGTGTTGGTTTCCCAGCAGTAAGAGTGAGCGAGTGTGTTGAGTCAGTGAGTGAGTGAGTGAATGAGTGTAGGTGTATGGACGATCTTAATATGACCGTAAAATAACCATAATATGTTATTCAATTGCACGTTCTTCCCAAAATATATTATTCCAGACTTTGTTGTTAAGTTAAATTAATAAATGGAATATCATATTAATAATTAAGACATTAATGGTATCATTGTATACGAGACGCCACCTAGCGAGATATAGGTTGTTAGATAATAGGTCTATACAGAGGTCGTTCCTCGAGGATCTTGATCATTTCATTGTGTCTATTTTTGTGAGTAATTGTCTAAGCATTGGTTTGACTGTTTTTGTGACTGGTGGGACTGTTCGTATGACTCTTATTATGACTATCCGAATAAGCAGTCAATTAACTGTCATTATTAATATTTATGTGACATTTTAATCTAATTGGGTCGAGTCACCTCCAAAGGTGATGGTGTGAAGTTAACAATAACATACTGACGCCAGGTAAACATAAGACAGGTATTCGTCGATAAGACCTGTAAGGAAACAACCCCCATCTAGTATATTTGATGATATCTATTTATCCTATATGAGACTAGATAATGTCTTCATTTAACAAAAATCTAACTCATCATTTGTAGTTCAGTCAAGACTTCCGGTTAATGTTCTCTTCCGGAAGATAGCTCACACACTAACACGTGTGTGTATATGTATATATATATATATATAGCTAGATAGATAGATAGATAGAGGATAAGCATGATAGCTATATATCTATGTAACTATCTATCTATCTACCTAGCTAGCTAGCTCTATAGATGTAGGGTGGGTGGGTTACTGTGTGGGTGAGAGAGTGGTTGGATGGGAGTTTGAATGGGTGTATGGCCGAGTAACTGAGCGAATATTTGTTAGTTATTGGTTGTCAATCGAACGTCTTTAGTCACGTGAAGAGCATAGGTAGGAAAGGTAAATAGGTCGTGGCGACCTAATTACTAACATCTGGTCTACCATAGAATAATAAATAACAATTTAAAGTAAATATACAACCGAGTGTGTGTGTGTGTGTGTGTGTTTGTGTGTGTGTGTGTTTGTGTGTGCATGTGTTTGTATATGTTTTTTTTTAGGATACATATATATGTTGGCATTGACTCAGAACATCAACACCTATACTTCCGTTAAAACCCATGCCTCCATTATTCTATGCATAATTAAATCAATACTTAGTTGAAATTAAGTATACAAAAAAGTACACATCTATACATACCTATACATGTCTGGGCTACTCATCAGCCTGTGAGAAACAGGTACTTCGCTTTTCGTACGTGACAAATATGCCACGCACACTGGAAAGCGGTTGATGTAGGCTATACACAAAAACCGGAAGCCAACGAAAAGTACCATTTGACACCACAGCTCCCAACACGTGCGTGTGGCTCAATAGTATGTTAACATATATACAAGATAAATACTGTCACACCACTGTTTACATTCAGCAGTAATTTGCCCTGGCTCAAAGGTAAGCTATACATAAACAGATGTCGTTATCATAGATGCTGATCCCAGCTCCATTCTGAGTTCGAATAACTAAACAAATCCTAGCTATATCAACCATACGGACAGATGTCCGATAGGTTCGCCGTCGCCAATTGGTTGTCTGATCGGGTTGAAAGGTTATGTCTTTTATGGGCTCTAGGCGTGCCAACAAACATAACAGTTTCAGTTGAACACACGACAAAGGTGTGTCGTGTACACTACAGGTGTCGCCGAGTTGTTAGCCGATTAGGATGAAAATGTGTGCCTTTTATGAGCTCTCGGCGCACTAACCGACACAGTAGTTTCAACACATGATCATGCTGTGTCGTGTACATTGCTAATATGAGGAAACAGTGAAGTGACTTAGCTCCAAAAAAGAAAGTAGCAATACTACAGAATGGATTATTACTGGACTTGAACCAAGTATCGTCTCAAACCTGAGTAAATACTATGATTTACTCAAACCTAACAGCTAACCCTCATACGTTTCCGTTCATCACTAAGGGAACGTTCATTCACGCTTAATTTAGCGTCCCTAAGTATATGCAGTTAGGTGTGGTGGGATCTAAATTAAAGCGCCTATCCACTTGATCTATTTGACCCATGGTCGAGAACAGCGGATTTCAGGCAGATCTCCGATACTGCGAATGACACGTCGGGATTATAATAGCTATACATTCAACAATTTTCCTATGTCAGTGTGGGGCACCTCCGTGGTCTCGCGGTAGCGTGTTGGACAGCATATCACTACCATCCGTGTTCGTATCTCAGCGTGGGCATATCTGAAAGTGGTTTCATATTTGACTTCGCTTCATTACCATTGGAGGTCGCTCGGCCCATTTAGCCTATCGTGTGCACAAACTGGCCGTAAAACATAAATCATCATCATCATCATCATCCTATGTCAATGTAACCTAATTATTCATAATATTGGAAGAAACACTGTCCACAGCTTAATACCCAAGGAGATGCCTGCTGGAGTAACAAACGACTCCTGGAGTATAAATCCATCAAACTGCATTGCATGATTTAACAGAAGATCCTTTCACAAGATCACATAAAACGACAACAATACAGATTCTACAATATACCTAGCAACGCTGTCACAATAAAACATATCATATTAACGACATAACTTTCTTACATTGGGGTAATAAGGAATCTGGATCGAAATAAGTCTGGTGTCTGGAACGGGCAATGTGTGTTTTAGGATACATACATATGGCGACACTGGCTCAGAATACCAAAACCTATATATCCTTTAAAATCTATACCTCCAATAATATATACATAATTAAATCAACACATAGGATATAAAAAATACACATCTATACATATGTAGTAGAGCATTATATGTCTGAGCTATGATGATGATGATGATGATGATGATTGGTATCGTGAAAACATTCATGATTGAATGTTTACATATTTAGATCACTCTAACAGGTTATCTATAATATATCTGATGTAAAAAGACGCCATGTTTGTTGTCATGTTGTAGTCTGTATCCTGAGCTCTGATTGGTTGATTATTGACGGAGATCTGATCGCTGTAGATTGTTTTAATTTGGCGAATTTGGCGAATTGCAAAAAGAATAGCCAAATTAAAACGATCGTCAACATTTGATGATCATGAGATCTACAGGCTAAAAATAAATCTCGTCGAAACCTCACAGTTGTGAGGATATACTGTTATTCTCCATAGTGTGAGCTAGTTTGAGATAAATTAATCTACATACAACAATTAAATGGAACGTTGGTCAATAAACTGTTTATATTTGGTATTACACATGTTTATGTCAAAGCAAAAGCATTGGAATTTATCAACGTCGAAAAGTAAATATTAAATCAGTTGAACGCATCGTCAATATTATGCATCATGGGATGTGATTGGCTAGCTCTCTAAATAGAATCCTCTTTCGAAAGGCGCATTAGAAAAAAACACCTACTTATGATCATCATTTATTGACAGCATTTTCAAATCTAGTACAAACCATAGTAAAATCCACACATACAAATCAACGGTGATCATACATTTACAATACAACACTCAACATTCACATGCAAGCTAATTACACACCACACTAAACATTTAAAGTTATTGAACTCTGACACTTGTATCGATTTCTTCAATTACTTTCTGTGATAACCCCCAGTCTACCCAGCCATTAAGAAGCATGTCTTTTTGTTGTGGGTTTTTGTCGAATGTATGCAACATCCAAACAATTACAGGAAATTACAGGTGTCGGTGTGTTTTGAAGGTGTGATTTGAGACAATATTCGTGAATTTACACAGATAATTGAGTGTTTACAGTACAGATAAAATTATGAAATTCGATAATTTTAGAACAATTGACAATTCGCCAACTTAATACGTCGCCATTATTTGCCGATTTACAGTAAATAAAATGTTACCAGTCACCAGTCGTGTTAGCTCAGTGGTGAAGGTGTCGGGGTAGAAGTCTTCAAGTATCAGGTTACAACCCATCGATTAGGCGGATGTTTATCTCTCACATGTACCGAATTGCAGCCTGGGATTGGCAATGGATAGAAGTCAAGTCTAGAATTTCCAGAGACCAATTCACTTTTCTGATAATGTTCTTCTTCGATGTAAAAGGTCAATTAATAGCCCTGCTGCTGAAGATGATCTTGGCGCAATACATGTATTCTAATATGATATATGTATAGAAAGTAATTATTTGGTACATTAGACGGGTCTCCGTCATTTGTTATTAAATGCACTGTCATAAACGGTGTTGACAGTGTAAACTATTGTATACAGTGTTGACAGTGTATACTATTGTAAACAATGGTGACAGTATATACTATTGTAAACAGTGTTGACAGTGTATAATATTGTAAATGGTGTTGTAATGTATACTATTGTAAACAGAGTTGACAGTGTATACTATTGTAAACGGTAGTAACAGTCTATAATATTGTAAACAGAGTTGACAGTATATACTATTGTAAACAGTGTTAGAACCATAAATTATTTGTCGTGATATAAAGTATGTTTATATAAAGATATGTCAATATTTCACTTTGGCTACAAATTTACAACATTTTACGTCTTCGTCTGTACTTTCTTCCAGTTACTAGAGCGTGTCTAACTCGACAGATAGACGTATGTTAGAGTATCAGTTAGTATTAGTAAATTAAACTTTGATCAAACAAAACCTAATCTTCTTCATTAATATTAAATATGTTCTATGATAGGTTTATCTATTTACTGTCAGAACTACATAAACTCGTTCAAACATTTGTCACCGTCTCTCAGAAATTCATTAACCTAATAAGAGACGGTATATACTGATAACTTGATAAATGATGATTGAGATGGGTTATTTGACAAATAAGAAGTTGTGTGCCTACTGGGTGGTTGAGGATAACATTCAATTGTACACATCCATCCTAGTGTCGAGTAACATACTTATTAATATGATATCAAAACTAAATGTTAAATATTTTAGTGCTAGCGGGTCTCGATTTCGGGCTATTAATGTTTTATTACGAAATCTTTGTTGGTATAAACAGACAACCGTCCTTCATCATCTTATCTAACCGATGTCATCTTCAGATCCTCTTCAGAAAAGAGGAGACCAAATACATTAGATCAAAACAATTTTTTAGAAGGGATCCTGGACATTAGAGTAGGGGTCATCCACAGGAGTCGAGATATACGACAGAAGGATCATAGGAAAGATATAGGATCCCGAACCGGAAACCCTACACAGACTAAGATAGTTTCTTATTATCCAGAGGCGGATCTATGTGGGAGTAGGGTTCTCTTGAAGGATATTTCTTTTAGACAAAATCCACCATTTTACACCAGATTATATATAACAGGTCTTCCGTGGGGGGAGGGGGGCCAGGACCACTAAAGGTGGGTCCTGAAACATAGACATCATCCCTGTTCAGGATCAGCTACTAATATGGCTGCTGTCATCTGATATCTAAGAAGCTATCATCACTAATCAGATAACAAATTATTCTATTATTTATGATACAAAACGTGAAACGTAACTCCTACAAGCTTCCAATATACGATAACTGATTATACCGAGTTATACCAAGTTATATATATATATATATATATATATATATATATTTTGTGAAAGTAGGTAGTTTTGTGAATGTGTAGGTCTTAATATTGTAAATCTGTATTCTCTCTCTCTCTCTCTCTCTCTCTCTCTCTCTCTCTATCTATATATATATATATATATATATATATATATATATATATATTGTGGCTTTGGGTGTTTGGGTACGGTGGGTGAGTTTATGGGTGGCCGAATTTAAGTGTCATGTCCTTATTTGGACTTACTTATTATTAAAGAAAAATATCAAATTGACTTAGACACGATGGCGCCAGCATCGATAAATAGACAATAATACAGAACATGTGATCTTACACTGAAAGTAGACAACAACAATAACAACATCACCATCAACAACAACAACAACAACAACAATAAAACATTTATATTAAAACCTATCTGCTTCGTGAATTATTAATATGAATTAAAAGTATTCTCCACTAATGGACTGTGATCACGTGACATCCAGAAGTATTTATAATTGGTCTGTTTCTTGTCCTAATGGATTGTTGAGGATATATGTCCCAGATGTGACCAACTCAGTAACCCAGCCCAACTCAAACCTAATGGATTGATGACAAACATCTATTGCGGGTTGCACCCTCGTCTTTATGTTATATATATATATATATATATATATATATATATATGATGAAGTATCCTTTTGTCTTGATGACAGATTCATATCATGACCTACCCATAATCGTTTATGTTAAACGTATATCACGAGGTACCCGTCGTGATCACAAATATATATCACGGGTTGTCCTCTTGTCTTGATCGCAAAATTCTATCACGTGTTTAACCTCTTACCTTTAATGATAAAACAAGAGCTATCTCCTTCTCCTGGTCATATATATATATATATATATATATATATATATATATATACATGACGGACTGTCCGCTATTCCTGATAATACATTTCTATATTCTAATCCTAGTGATAAATATTTATCACACGTTTTTCTTCCGGATCCTAAAAAGAGATATCACTCACAGACTATCTCCTTTACGGCGCGATAAATATATCTCATTGTCTGTTCTACTGTCATGATGATTTGATGACACGGTGATAGAGGACGGTGAACTTGATAACCCTCTTGTGTGGTTCGTACACTCAAAGTAATCACCTATTTTTAACTACTTTATTCTACATTGGCTCGTCTCCATAGCAACATATCAGTAATTACTATACAACGATTTTAAGCCGGATACGACGAAAGATGGTTATTTAACGTACGTAGTTCTCTATAAACAAGATCGTTCTTCACGACATACTCACCTGAACTTGTATTAGTTGTCGTTGTTTGTCGTTGTCGTTGTTGTTGCTGCTGTTACTTTCTTAATGGTTGTGTTTATAAGTGTGATTGTGATTGTGGCGAGGATTATTATCATTACTATTATTATTATTATTGTTGTTGTTGTTGTTGAATGTTGTTATTTATTTTGTCTCGGAGCAATTTCCCAACCGACTCCCTTCGAAACCCATCTCAGCAACGCGAACACAACACTATCACAGCAACACGAACGATAACACCATCACAGCAACACGAATGATAACACCACAGCAACACGAATGATAACACCATCACAGCAACACGAATGATAACACCATCACAGCTACACGAACAATAACAACACGCCATAACACCACCCTGCTGTTCAGTGGAATAAAAATGAAGGTTAATGATTAGAAACTAAAGTGTCCTCCTATCACACGACGTTCTCTTGTTTACAACATCTGAAACTGAGTGATAAGACGTTACGGCTTCTTAAAATATCGTACCCCATCCACGTCATGACGACCAAAGAAGATTCTCATTACCAGTTGGCCGGCAAATATCGTCATTGTTCGCCTAAACGCCCGAGACGGAAGTATTTGTGTGACTTCCGGTGATGAGTTATGGTTCATTTACACGAGATGTGATCGAATGACGGTTGCCTTTGTACTTCGTACGACCCGCTCTAGACCGAACCATCACCGGAAGTCGTTTGTTCGGCTAATGACATTTCGTACCCGAAGTGGTCGTACGTTATGTGTTGATATGCGGCGCCCAGACCGCTAAATTGTGCCCACTTGCCAAGATTTATCTCCACCGCCTGGCTACCCCTCGATAAATGTCGTAATCGAATCAGTTATGGGGCGTTAGTTCGACGGAACTTTTCGTACTTTTATATTCAATATCTCACCTCAAGTTAGTCATCAGTTTCTTTCTGATGTTCTACGAGACTAGATACTGCTGATTTATAGTTATGGGATTAATGTGATATTCAGGAGTGGATATTCAGTATTTAGCTTACAGGGAGCCATGAATTATAGAAGAGTCTAGGGGTTGAAATGTAGAAAATTATATAACATGTGGCAAATAGGTACAACAGACATATGAGTGAGTGAATGAGTGAGTGAGTCAGTCAGTCAGTGGGTTAGTGAAAGTAATCACTGACTAATTCGTCGAATGACTCCTTCTGGTGTTAACTGATATGATAACTTGCCATCAGCTCAGAATAATTTACAAATATTCCAGCGTCTGTGACATCTTTATTGCCGAGCTGATAGTACGCTTGGTCATGGATCTCAAATACTGGGGTTCTAATCTTTGGTTAAATTTCCGCGAAGGATGTCGCCTGGCCAATTTAACCTACAAAAGTGCTAAAATTGGCCGCAAGCCAACAACAAATTGGTTTTTGGATTTGTTCATATTGACAAATAGTCTACATGCAGATATCAGAGTAGACAGTCAGATACACATGTTGTATATCAAAGTGGCAGATATCACCGTTCTATAAATACACATCAAGTAGACATTCTGCTGACAGTAGGCTATGTAAATATAGATGTGCGGTGACTCATCTGTTATTGGTTTGTTATCCAGATGACTCAATCCTGGAGACAGTCACCAACATCCCTTAGAGTCTAGTCACTTTGTTGGTATAGTCGTCGCATATAAGGGTTAATTGGTAGCGCGCTTGGCCGCAAACTTCTAGCACCCGGGTTTAAATCCTAGCCTTGCTATGTCCGAAGGGTGTATCATCTTTCGGTGGGCGTCAATACCCTTGAATATGTCGTTTGGATCATTTAGATTGCCAAGTGTACAAAGATGGCAATAACATTTATGTTTGAACATCATTTATTATGATGTTGATGATGCTGATGATGATGATGATAATGGTGATGCTGCTGATGATAAAAATAATATTAGTTTTCATTTAATTAATTCTCTTGGTGATTTCCTTGTTTTTTTTTGTATAATGATGTACAAAACCTATTGTTTATTACAAAATGTTTAACGATTGATAGTCTATCCTAATCAGTAAGGTTGAACAGGTAAGTGTTAATTAAAGGCTATAAGTTATCAAACAAAGCAAAAATGACATCGTTCTCATCTTCTTTATCTACTTGTCTTTATTTAGAACGTGCTACTGGCAGATATCGTCATAAACAAAATGACATCTAGTTGAATCGGAATTGGTTGATTCTAGCGTTAATTACTCTCATTGTCTTTTGTGTCGAACAAAATGCTAATCAGCTCTCTAATTATTAATAAGCTTCCTTATGAATTTCCCCCGCCGCATTGTCCTAATCAAAGGATTCTTCATTTCTTTGAAGTCGTCCGGCAAGGCGCTGTTCTTTGTCTTTCTGTCGCTGGAGTTGTTGTCATCAGGAAGATTTTCTGATCAAAAGATTATTATTCCCTTTACAATATCATTTGACTAAAGATGGATTTTAATTAAAGTTGGTAAGATTGTCAATGTCCGGTTATTAGAAAGATAATTTTTTTTTACAAACAGTGATTCCCTTACTTATTATAATAAATACATTACCAATAGATTTCATTTTTACCAGACCCACAAGCTTGGGTAAATCTATTTGCCCACAATTTGGGATAACTTTTTCCATTTGCCTATATTTTGAGGGGGATATTTATCACAAACCCCATTTCTCCAGGGGGAATCACCCAACAATTTGCTAAAAAAGGGAAACCAACTCATACGCATACGCATGCACGCACACACGCACACACACGCATGCACGCATGCACACACAACTACACACACACATACACACATGCAAACACACGGACATACACACACACACACACACACCACACACAATATATATATATATATATATATATATATATATATACAAACACGCGCATTCACACATACCTATTAACTCACTCACTCACCCGGTCACTGATTTGCAGCTGTCTACATTAGTATAAATAAAAGCCAATTTGTGTGTACGTTTGTTCATAAAAAGGAGTTTTAAACTCCGGTAAATATGACCTTGTTTATGTCAATGATTGGGATTATGATTCTTACCTATTAAAAGAGGTTTTCTTTAAATTATTATTCTATACGTCCTCCCATAACATCTTGGATGGGGGGAGGGGGGGGAATTTCTACATTGTGTAGTTCAACATTATTAATGACGGTTTAAAAAAAATAATAAACCTCGCCCTGGTGCGGATTTTAGCGGATTTCTGATTGACTCAAATACACTCGTAAGAGGTAACTAAGAGAGTTGGATGACGTTAAACTCTAGTCACTCTTTAATAGACCATTCCAACTGGGATTCATTCTCCGAACGACACCAACAGGTCACATCCAAGCCGTCTCGGTAAATCTGCCACCTAGTGGCCGAATATGACGAACACTTGATGGAGCTCGGTACACAAACAGTTATAGAATGTGTCGATCTTATCTTGTCTATCAAGACCTTAGAGCAATAATTATGAAAACTCTCTCTCTCCCCCCACTCTCTCTCACTAAATTTTTATATATATATATATATATATATATATATATATATATATATATATATATATACGATAATTATAACGACAACGTAATTTCTAGCTGTCAATCCTTCCTAGTGATCCATGTATTATCTATACCAAAGAAGTACTCGTGAGATCCACGTTTTATGACCAAAGACAATCTTTTTGTGTGCGTCAATGGTTTTTTTTCCTTTCTTCTTGTACACCGATCTAACACAATATCATATTATTATTTTCTCTCTGTTGTATCTTTCTGATATTAATAGATGACAGTATTAGGCCATCACTTTTAAATTATAAAATCAATTCTGAGACTCACTCACCTGTAGGATAATTCTAATAAATTTAAAAAATCCCTCTCAGTTCTAGCTTCCTTCCGGATCAGGTTGTACCGTACAATACTTTGGCATGTCTCATTCCTGTTTGGTCACTTTATTTAATGTAAATTATTATTATTATTATTATTATTATTATTATTATTATTATTGTTATTATTATTATTATTGTTATTATTATAGCCTATCATAGTGTAGTAGACTCCAGACTGATTATATTTCGATCTCAGAACAGTTCCAACTTGTTATGTCGTTTTGGTAATTTCATAACAATCCCCACACGTGTCGGATTGGGGGGGGGGCTTTATACCCCTCCTCTTGGTCGTCCCCCAAATAGCAATGTTGATGTACTCTGTGAGGTTTACCCAAACAACATGTTGTGGTTCACTCTGAAGTGATGGAGGGGGAGGGGGGAGAATTTGGGGGCGTTATTGACGTAGTAGCCGTGACAATTAAAGAGATAGAGATAGGTGTCGATCGTTGTTTCGTCACGTGCTTTGTGTCCGATCTCCTGTGGCGACACCTAGCCGACAAACACGCGCCGATCGTCACACCCTCTGGTGAGCAATGCGTGATCTCCACACCAGAGAAGACCTATAGCTAGCTATATGATGGACATTTGTGCTTTTGTCCGTTCGTCCGTCCGTCCGTCCGTCCGTCTGTCTGTCTGTATGTCTGTCTGGCTGGCTGTCTTGGCCTCACTGATTAATCATAATGTTGGAGACACAAGTGTAGCCTACAGGATGACACACCACCGCGGCACGTGCTCAAACCAAACGACCTAACACCGAAACCAAGAGGCGTACATCCGGAAGTTGTGTACCAGACAACATCTGGATCAGTCGATGGGAGTCTGTTAAAATTAGTAATTCATGTTTTATTGAGGATAAATACCAAACATGTACCATACACAGTACCACGTACCACTCTGATGTACCATGCGATAGTTACACACAGACAAACACACATGCATACACACACACACACACACACACAGGCCCACCAACACACACACACACACACAAATATATACACACCTAATTTTTCACTCTGATTAGAGAATAATTTGGCGACGCTATACTTACCGATATTTATCAGTACGGTTCATATTGGTAGGATTTGTTTGATTATTCAACCCCAGGATAAAGCTGAGGTCAGCATCTGTGGTGTCGAAATGTTCTCATATATAGGTTTCTTTTGAATTACAGAAAATTACTGCTGAATGTGTATGTGTATGTAGTAACTTACCATTGAACGACATGCACGTGTTGTTTACAGCGAGCTGTGGTGTCAAATGGTATGTTTACCTGCCTTCGGTTTTGTACGTAGCCGGCATGTAGCCGTTATCCTGTGGGTGTGACATATTTACCCACAGCCTGATGAGTAGCCCTGACACATGTATAGGTACACACGTATGTACAGATATATGGAGGTGTAGAATATTTTACATTTAGATTGAAGTATGTATATATTTATTTATGTATATATTTAAGGAGGTTTAAGTTTCAAAGGATGTTTAGATGTTGATGTTCTGATCCAGTGTTACTGTATATGTATCCTAAAACATACATACCCCACCCCCAACACACACACACGCGCGCGCACCCTCACACACACGCGCACGCACGAACATTCTCATATTTTTTTTAAACACACACACACAGACACATACACGAACATTCCCATATTTTTCACACGCACGCACACGCACACACACACACACACACACACACACACACACACACACACACACAGAACATTCCCATATAAAACACACACACAAATATTCCCACAGAAATACACACATACGCAAAGTATCATCGCATCGATGACATAAGTGATGGTATGTGGTAAAATAAACGGTTAAGTCTCCTCGGGGTGTCGAGTTAGTATAAGATTACATACTACAGCCAGGAATAGACAATATAAATACCACAATAAAATCAACATTTCGTATATAAAATATTTATAAAATATTGCCACGTCAGATAGAATAACAAATAATTCTTAATAATTGTAATATTTATTCCTACTCCTGGATCTTATTCTAGAACATCTTATATTTTCCAGATCCTGATCACAGTCGAGCCAAGGATTATAGGATGTGTAGAATGGACATCTGGATCATCGTGTCTGTGTTTCAACGCCAATAGGGGTATAATTGGGGATATCGCTGTCACGTGATCCGCTAGCTCTCAGGACACCGGAAGCTGTCGTATTCATGGCTATTAATATCCAGATATCTGACGAAGGGACCGTCATTCTGGATTATTGTCACGACAGCTCGCCGCATCTCACCGGAAGTAGACCGCTCTAATTGACGTACTGCCCCGCCTGGAGTACGGGATCCCGAGAGAGACGCGTCAAGGCGTCCGTTTGTTTGTCTGTCTGTCTGTGTGACTGTTGATATCCAGAACTGTGTTTATATCGTCGCCCGGATCCTGTTGGTGACATCGAAGGAGGCGAAGTCTTGAGCGACCCAACTAAAGCACCCACCCACCACTCAGCCACCCAACCACCCATCCACCATGCCGGTGGTGGTAATGCAGCCAAGTGGTCATACAACCATATCAGGATCTAGAAATGGTCCTAACAGCCATCTTTGTCTCTCCATCATGACATTTCTGTTCCTGAATCCTATATTTGGTAAGTAATCCAGCTACAAATAGACGGTATGTTAGAGGTAAGATATGTAGACAGGAATAAAGGGTCTAAAAGTGGGGCATAGAAAGGCAGGTAGACATGCAGATAGACAAATAGCGATAGAAAGACAAGGATAGAGACACGGGGATGGATAGATAGGAATAGAGAGATAGAAATATAGAGACAGGAATAGGGAGAAAGGAATTGAGAGACAGGGATAAAGAGACAGGGATATAGAGACAGGAATAGAGAGACAAGGATAGAGAGACAGGGGTAAAGAAACAGGGATAGAGAGACAGATATATATATATATATATATATATATATATATATATATATACAAAGATATATGAATCGTCAGACAGGAAAAGGGAGATAGGATTAAAGAGAGAGAGGGTTAAAAAGAATGGAATACACAGAAAGCCACATGGTCTCAAAGGTGGACGTGTGAGTTATTACACAGACTCATACACAAACATACATACACAATCATACTTACATGATAACCCACACATAATCACACAGACATGATCATACACAACAACACATTCATGATCACACATGATCACACACGCATGATCATACAGGGATATATGTTTCTATGGGATGTATGATCCTTCAATAAAAGGCTTCGACATGATCATCTTTGACATGATCATTTTCAGCATGATCAACTCATTTCCCAATCACTCAACCAAATATCTCAGGTATGACGAACCCAAGGCTAAATTAACCACTCATTCAGCTACTTACTCACTTAATTACTTACCCACTCCCTCACGCTCTAACCAAGTAGTTATGTATAGGGTAATAAAACACATGAATAGCTATTTGGTAGATTTGAAAGCCAGTTTCCGATTGACAATTCTACCTTTGAGCGTTGTCTCTTTCACTAACCTGTTACTCATAGAGCTCACAAATAGGCCCCAACTCTAGAGATCACCCGAGGGGGGTCTACCCGTGAGGTCTACCCGTGGGGTTTACTTTATAGGCTTACACCTGAGGTCCGCTTGCGGGTGAATCTGTGTAAGAAAGCACAGACCACAACCCCCGAGATGTGATATTAAAATACACATCTAATGGCAGTACACCTTTATAACAGTACAGCTTCACAACAATACAGCAGTACACTTTCACAACAATACAGCAGTACAGCTTCACAACAGTAGAACAGTACACTTTCACAACAATACAGCAGTACAGCTTCACAACAATATTACAGCTTAATGACAGCAACACAGATTAAAACAGCAATACAACTATTGTATAACAGTAGAAGTACAGCTAGATTAACAACTGCAATAACAATAACAACAGCTTGAGCTCAACAATTAGACTAGATAACCAATAATCGATATTCTTCATTAAGTTGACAATTTATTGTCATTAATTATTCTGTAAATTTATCCCAGCAAGAGGTCGAAACCTTTCCTGGGATTAATTTCTCGGCCCCCAACATCGTGGGCGTCTGACCAGTGTTAAATGGCGCTACCGTCTCCACTGAATTATAAAAAATAAAGGGGGACGTTAAAGACCCCCTGAGGACGTAAAACGCTCTGGCAGTGACCACCCTCAGGGTATTTCGGCTCCATCTTTCCGTACTACTCCCCTGTGAGTGGTGAGGGAGGGGATGTATCTACCACTCCAACTTAGAGGCTGTGCTGAATAAGGGACAGCCTGGTAATTCTCCCCGAAAAACGAAGCAAACATGGGAGCTGTGTCCAATGCCACGGCTCGAGATCCGCTGCAGTATTTCTATTCCTAAGTCAGGAGTACTTATAATACTTTAAGAGCGTACTGTGTCTGCTACAGTCATTTAAATTTTGGATTCCCAGCCGAATATCTAAACGGCGTCCCTCCAAAGACGCAAATAGTACATGGAATATACAGCTCTAGATCAACGCACAGAAAACAGTGGGTGTTTGCTGGTGAACCTCTGTGTGTGTGTGTGTGTGTGTTTTGTGTGTGTGTATGTGTGTTTGTGTGTGTGTGAATGTGTGTGTGAATGTGTGTGTTAGCTGTGTATAATAAGGCACAGGCATATATATATATACTCACATACACACATACACATACATACATACATACATACATATATACACACACCTTAATATACACATACATACATACATACACACACGCGCACACGCGCGCACACACAAACATAGAGAGAGAACGCACACAGAGACACACAGACGCACACACTGTGAAACAGGAGTATACTGTATATTCGTTTGCTGAATAAATATTTTTACTTCATTTTGACATGTTGTTTTTCTCTTTCAGGATTAGTCGCTCTCGTCTTCTCGGTAATGTCAAAGGTGGCAGCACCTGTCGATTGGGAGTCGGCGAGAATTAAAGGGCGAATCGCGATGTTTATTAGTATAACTGGGATTGTTATAAGTGTAGTAGCTGGTGTTATAGTCGTTCTTGTCTTCTACACTAGAGACTCTTAGCTGTCAAATGGCTGACTATAGAGTTATTTATTGTTAGGGTTTTTAGCCGTTCGAGGGGCAATCGCTTTGTCGGACTCCCGGTCACCGGAGCCATCGTGGACGACTTATAAGTCGGCCGAAAAGTCGCCACATCCGGTCACCATGATCTCAGAACCGCAGCGTCGACGAGCAACGTTTCTGATTGGCTGTCTACTTGACCAATGACTGACGAGATTACGAAATGAAACTAAATCATAGTTGATGGCCAGATGTCTAACGAGTTATAATATTAGTTACCTCTCTCTCCTTCCTCTCTTTCCTCCCTCTCTTGTATGTGTGTGTGTGTGTGTGTCTGGGCGCGCGTGCGCGCACGCGTTCGTCGTCTCAGCTTTACTCTCTCATATCGTGTCATTTGTGTAAATTTGCAACCCACAAACGACTTGAACTATTCTTTTCTCTTCATCACGCCTACATATGACATATTTTCTCCTCATCACGCCTATATATGACATCTCCTCATTACGCCCACATCTGACATATGTTATGCTCATCACGCCCACATCTGACATGTTTTCTCATAATCACGCCCACATTTGACATCTCTTCTGCTCTTCATCACACCCACATTTGACATCTTTTCTGCTCAGCAAGCCCACATTTGACACCTCTTCTTCTGCTCATCACGCCCACATTTTGCACCTCTTCTCTTTATCATGTCCATATTTGACATCTTTTCTCCTCGTGACGCCCCCATTTGACATTTCTTCTCCTCATCACGCCCACATTTGACTTCTTTTCTCCTCATCACACCCACATTTGACATCTCTTCTCCTCATCACACCCACATTTAACATCTTTTCTCCTGATCACGCCCACATTTGACATCTTTTCTCCTCATCACGCCCACATTTGACAACTTTCTCCTCATCACGCCGACATTTGACATCCCTTCTCCTCATCCCGCTCACATTTGAATCTCTTCTCCCCACCACGCCCACATATGACATCTTTAGTCACGTCTAGAGATAGATGCTCTTCACAAAACCAATTACCACTATATTTAATGTTCTAACACATCGCAATCTCTTTATTAAGGTATGTGTGTTCCTTTGTATTTAGTCTCTCTTTGAATACCTATTAAGTTTGTTTTAAACGGTAAACTTTCGGTGTATTGTGGGGCAAGGGGGGTGTGTAATTATTGCCAAAATATTAATATCTTTAATGATGTATCAGTAGTATTGTTCCTCATGTCATGATGAAGAGGTGGTGATGCTATAACCCCCAATATACCCCCAATATACCCCCATTATACCCCCATTATACCCGCCAACCTTCTGATGTACAGATTATAACACATCATCATCTTCCATCTTTATAAATTTAGTTCTAAACTGACATTTCTCGATAAAACCGGATCAGGCACAACGCGGTTCCGAACCTTTATGACTTCTCAT
The DNA here is from genome assembly GCA_025642065.1 of Paralvinella palmiformis. NCBI lineage: Eukaryota > Metazoa > Annelida > Polychaeta > Terebellida > Alvinellidae > Paralvinella > Paralvinella palmiformis. The sequence goes on along the minus strand of JAODUP010000803.1, from coordinate 73,809 downwards.
TGCCATCCGGATATCAATCGAATCCCAATCAAAACGATCCGATTTTCTCAGATTTAACTCATCCGGTAAGAAAAGGTCGGCATCTTCACTTCCTCCGTCACGCGTTATGAGCGATAATTGGTGGGATAGTGTCTCTTCTCATGCGATACTTCATCTCCTGATGGAAGATCCTTGAGCCTTTTTTTCTAGTGAATGTGAGACAATAAGGAGGGAGATGAGAGGAGGTGAGAGCTTACTATGTGGACATCATCTGGATTTGTCTACGAACAACGAATAATGATAACGAAGTGACGTCATTTATTCGAGTAATCTTTACGATAATAAATCAAGGTCCCCCCCCCCCCCCGTCATTGCCTACAGATACAAAGCTGGCCAAACAAACACATTATTAATGTTCAGCCTTAATACGGTATATGATCAACGTTGAACATTTCGCAAATGGTCTAATACTCGCCAGTAAATCCCTTTATGCCTTTCCGGGGGCAGACAGGGAGTAACTGGGTTAGTGTGAGTCAGTAAGTAAGTGAGTGATTGGATTGTTTAGCTTGATTGGTCGAGAATTACTCGTAAAAATTATCTTTTAATTCCATTTTCCCCCCAAAATATTATACAGGAGATCACGTCTTAATTATTCTATTAATAGGCATTTAGATCAATTGAAGATGAACGGATATGTGTGAATCTGTATTATCTCATTCGTTCTTATTACGAGGATGTCTAATGAGGACGATTTACAGACGTTATAATATAATATTTTGTGAGAGTGTTTTACTTACTGTATATAAATATTAATATTATTGATATTGTCTTGTATACAAGAGATGTATATAGTCTGTCGTATATACATCAAGGACAAAATAGGTCGAGATATTCCAGGTGTTAAAGAGAATTGTGCTGTTTGTTTATAATGTGTCAGGTCATGTTATATATTCATACATACAAACATACGTATATGCACACACACACACACACACACACACACACACACACACACACACACACACACACACACACACACACACACACACAAAGCATATCATCAACTATTTCGTTATCAGATAGGATAATAAACCTTTCACTTGTTTAATGTTTATTATTTATCGTTTATCGTTAAACGTTTATTTTTAATGTCTCTTTTAGACGCCTACATATGATGACGTCATGACGATGCATTTATGATTATCTGTACGTAGTGAATAAAACCGTGTCATTATCATATATGACGTTTAGTTGTGCTCAACATAGTCTACTCTAAGGGCATATATCTTAACATCATTAGAATGTTGTTTATTGGGTGTTAAAGGGCTTTGGGGGTGTTAGTGTATTGGATATTAGTGTACGGATGTTAGTGGACGTGACATCTGTGTACTGGACGTTAGTGTAACAGACAATAGTGTAGATTGAAAGATTTTGAATTGGTCACTTTAAATGTTGCTGAAATTGTGTTATCAAGAGCGTCATTGTTGCACGAATTGGAAGAAGGGGCAGAACCGATATTTCCGGTACAGTTCTGGAATATACGCGAAAAGATGGAGGCTGGTACCCAGAACAAATAATCACGTGGAAGGTTATCGCAACCGTTTCAATAATATGGTTTATTCATCTCATCCAAGGTTCTGAAAGTATTTGCTTCTCATTAGGAGAGAAATGGAGCTTACCAAGAAAGATGTGATCCACTCAAACTGAAACCGTTAAATCAAAGATGTCGAAATGTCTGTAACTGAAGCCCCTATCAATCTGAGAATTCTCATGTTGCTGTCTTCACATCTTCGGTTGCATTCAACTTCATCTCCTCGAATGGGGTGGACCAGATCTTTCTTGGTAATATCCAGTTCTCTCTTACGCCCCCTCTTCCTTCCATTTCGTGCCCGTACATCAATGAAGTCCGGTTCAAAATAGTTGAGAATGGCGTCTGGTAACTCATCCCCCCATTCCCACAAATGCCGGTATTACCATATCGGCAAGGAAGGAAAGCCAAAACATATAATATTGTTTTGAAGTTGAAATGCACATCTTCATCATATCGAACTTTATATCCCAAATTGGAAATCATCATCCGATAAACATTTTGTCCAAGATGGGAAAGATGCCCATTGCGTGTAGGATCAGCAGGATTTAAAGTGGCCAATTTAAAATTTCTCATAATTGTGTTTGGTTGTAACTCAGAACATAGACGTCTATGTATATTAACGTCAGTACACAAATTTCAAATACAATAATGTCTATATACATTAACGTCCGTACGTTAATGTGCAGTACACAAATGTCTGGTTGACTAACGTCTTTGTACACTAACCTCCGTACATTAATGTCATGTACACAAATGTCTGGTTGACTAACGTCTTTGTACACTAACCTCCGTACATTAATGTCATGTACACAAATGTCTGGTTGACTAACGTCTTTGTACACTAACATCCGTACACTAATGTCCAGTACACAAATGTCTGGTTGACTAATGTCTTTGTACACTAACGTCCGTACACTAATATCCAGAATACTAAAACCCCGATACCGTTAGAAGATATATATTCTATATATATTACAGGGATATTAATTATATTTCTAATTATACCTCAGGTATATAATAACACTTCTTTTGTATCAACTTGAACTGTTTTCTCGATATACCTGTGTTCTCACAATTCCTGTGTTCTCACAATTCCTATGTTCGCACCATTCCTGTTATCTCACCACGCTTGTGTTTTCACTGTTCCTGTGTTCTTTCCTTTCCATTTCTGTGTTCTCACCATTCCTGTGTTTTCATCATTCCTGTGTTCTCATCATTTGAATTTTCTCATCATTCCTATGTTCTCATCACTTGTATCTTCTCACCATTCATTTGTCCTCATCAATGTTGTGTTCTAGTCATACCTGTGTTATCATCGTGTTTGTGTTCTCATGGTTTTTCTCTTCTCGCTAAACCTGTGTAATTATTAGGACTATCTTATATGACACCTATGGCATTAGTGGTGTACCCGTTATAGCTTCAAGTCAGATATAGTATACCTGTGTTCCTTAATATATGTGTCTACCTGTGTGTTTTTCCATAAAATTCGTGCCGTTATAAAACCTGTGTATTCATAATACCTACGTAACCATTATAGGTGTATGCTCACCATACCTACTTCTTCCTATTATACCTGTGTATCCATCATATCTGTGTATCCTCTATTATACCTGTGTATACATCATATCTGTGTATCCCCTATTATACCTGTGTATCCATCATATCTGTGTATCCCCTATTATTCCTGTGTATCCATCATATCTATGTATCCCCTGTTATGTTATCACCCAGTCAAAGTAGAATACATAATACAAATAACACAGATCATTGATACTAAACAAATATTGATATTACAAACTGTAATATTAATTAATATTAGTCATAATACCAATCATGCTAACCTAACAATCATACTAACCTAACAATCATACTAACAATGATGCTAACATTTATACTAACCTAGCAGTGGGTTAGCAACGTGATGACCAATGCTAGTCATTCAAAACACTAAACTCAGTCCCATCTTACCTGATTTCAATAAAATTGAAAACATAAACACAGGTGAAAATATTATTAAGAATGTAATTATATAGATGTGGTTATTGACAAATATTGTTATTATTATATTATATAAAATTATATTCATTAATTTCATTAACTATAGATCTACCTCATTAATTAGTCTTTATCAAGTATTAACTAACAGTTTCCATTTATCTCTCTGTTTTGGATCAAAGGTACACTGCGTACGTTTCTCATCCACGAATCACAATCTTACGGACCAATTAAGAAATTAATGTCTCGACTCACGACATCTTGGGTGGCTGACTGCGTTGCGTGACGCTGTTCTCTTGACTAAGTATTATTTAAAGATCCGACGGCGTAATAATAAATAATAAAATAAAAATAGAATCGAAACATAAATATTATATATCATACGCCATATGATAAATGGTATATAATACATACCATGTGGTATATAATACATACCATGTGGTATGGGGTATATTCATTTTACCATATGAAGTATGGTATTTAGTATTTACCATATACCATTATGACTGCTGTCTTAACATAAATGTTTAAAATAAACCATAATTCAGGGGCTAATCCACTGGTAATATTTACAGTAGTATATCAATAATCTGTCTTTATTACAGTGAATATCCGATATTCCGTGTCCAGCGGACAATAGAAGCAGACATGAAACATATCTGCGGAGATAGAAAGGACAACACAATGTGTTCTTTTGTTAAAGGTTTTATGTCTGGCCTTAGTGGGTTGTTTTTGTTGAAAATAATAATGTTGGCGAAATGTTACAGCAATAATAAAATATCATAAATCATAACGGTTTTATGATATAAACAATGTTTATTGGGTGTGTAATTCAACTTGTCGAACAATTGAATTATACGAAAGGTTTTTTGTGTCTCCGATAATATTACTTCGGGTTCTATGACACGTTTTGGTCAACAACAACAATACACAAATATGTAAATAGATCAATAAGTCTACAAACCAACATATACTTCTGTACTGTACACGTACCTCAATAAATAGACAGCCATTTTCTTGAATTAATAGAAATTGAGATAAATCAAAGTATCTGTATCCACATAAAAATCTCCATTAGCCACATATGTAGTTTACTATTTTCAGTAAAACGATAATATCCTGTAATCAAATTTTCTCTGATTTACTTTCCGAGAATTCGTACAATATTTTAAAATCAATATGCACACACGCGCACACATGCAGACACACGTACATATTCAGGTAATATGTGTATTGCTAACTGAGATTTAATATAGATTACCTGAAAATGTCAGGTAATAAACATATTACCACACATACATACACACACACACACACACACACACACACACACACGCACACACAGCAACGACTCACACTATCTGGATATCAACAAACATTTGTTCTGGATCCAGGTAATCTCTAATTGCAGAAGGCGTATGATAAATATGACATAAATTCGTCGCCTACACATTTGCAGCTGGTTTAAATGTTAACAGATCCAGGAGCCGAGACCACTTCCCGGATCCAGCGTCAATGTTTCCCGCTATAACTAACACGTGACTGTCTAGACGTCACGTGATCAGCATCCATGACAAGCCGACAGGGATTCCCCGGATTGTCACAACATCCTGTCCAGAAATCAGCATCAATGTTGGTGTGTCCATTATTCTGTTGTAGACGAGAAACTTGCTTTATATTTCGTCTCTGAACACTAATCCGAGACTATATTAGATGTCCACGTCATTTAGATTGCCACAAGCTGATTCCCTTCCGACTCTATTATCTATAATATAAACAACTTAAAGTGAGAAATCGCCGCCACCATTGGCTCCCAGACTGTGAAATAATCTGACTCAATATTTGTGCCGCAGAATAATCCTGAGAGAAATCAAATGGCCAGCTCCAAGTATTTATGGATGAAACATGCTACATACACAAGTTAGACCATCATTTCACTTTATTACTTGAAGCTCCACAGTACAATGCGCTACCACCTAAACTGGTTATTAAAGCATATAAAAATAAAAGCCAACTATCAGGTTCACTTCCTCTTGGTTAAAGAAAACAGATGGGATTGGTGAGATGACAGCAAATGAAACACACAGTTTGATGACATCCATATACAGCATTTTAAAGGGACACAAACAAACGTAAGAATAAAAATGACATACAGTTGTCAGTCAAAAGGTTAGCATAATTGTTATCCTTGTCTTTTCGGTGATGGTCATCTCTTATCTAAACGATGATAACATCATCTCAACATGACAACTTACTGATGGATACGATTGGATGATGTTATAATCACTTGTAACTTCATCGTTTAGTATACATGATGATTGGCATATATGTTTGTTAACAAAACACTTCAGATGGGCTGTGTGTCATTTAGAACACACCATATATGATATATGTTACCTTTAACACACCATATAGGAGATATGTTACCTATAACACACCATACAGTAGATATATGTTACCTATAACCCTCCATATAGGAGTTTATATGTTACTGAGAAGTCTATATCTAGGTTGTGTGTAACATAGAACCCTTTAGTTATGTTATGTGTTACTTACACTCCATCTTGCTTGTAGTTCGGGGAGGCTTATGACGTGTTTTAATCACTGGAGCTAATTTTACGTGATTCTCTCTCTCTCTCTCTCTCTCTCTCTCTCTCTATCCCCTCTCTCTGTGCGTGTATGCGTGCGTGCGTGCATATTAACCCGCATTCATGTTTGCATAATATGTTTGGCAAAAAGTGGCAGGGAGAACAAAAGTAAATGACAACATCTCGATGATTCATTAGAGCACTGAATTAAATCAAAGTATTGCCGATATTTCATTCTATTTCAGTAATAATACACAGTCGAGTTATTTTTTTAATATTAGACGGTTATTAAACTATATGAATATTTCTTTAGTTTGTTATCAATTTAATTGATTTATATATTTATTTTGAAACCCCCACATGTGGGGAAGCTACATGTACAATAAATACATATTAAAAATACAATATATACATCCTAAGGTACAAAATTAAAACAGACAATATGTCAAAGTAACATACATAACTAAAATGGTAGCAATAACTGTTGTAACATTTGTCTGTTGTTGTTCATTAAAATTGGATAAAAGAAAAGCTGTCGAGTCAATAACACCATCATCTGTGGGAAAAGTCTTAATTTTCAATTTGCACCTTTTTACATAATTATCGTCAAATATATATTTTATCATAGAAATTCCGTTTTATCACATACTGCTCGCAATCTATTAATTAAATTGTCATGGCCGTTCAATTGCCCACACATATGCTGTTTTAACATGAACATATAAAATATTCTACTTTAAAAATATATATTGAAGTGCGACTTAATCAAGTCCAAATTATATATATCTATGAGAGTAGATGGTTTCTGTATTTTTAGAGCTTGCTGGAGAGGAGTGTTTTTGCAAAATTTAATTAGCCCGAGTGACGATTTCAGGAGACGCGTCTGATTTCTATCCAGCTCGTAAAGAGATTTTTTGGTCAGCTTATAACACTGAGTAGCATATAACAGAATTGGTTGGATTGCAGTCTTCTCATATGTGAGCCATGGTATCTGGCGCCAAACTGCCCTTGCAAAATCCAATTGACTGCATAGCAGAGAAAGCTTTTCTGCATGACTTAATTCTCGATTCAATATGGTTGTAATTAGTATTAGACAAGTTAGCACCTAAGTACGTAATATTTGTTGACTGAGTTAAAACAGGACCGTCTAAAGACCATTCAGGGTCTTTCACAAAACTGGTTTTAACAAATGTAATATAGTGGGTCTTTATGGGGTTAAACCGCAAACCATGAGATGAGATATATTTATCAGCTACATCGATGAGCCTTTGTAAACCTGTTACTGTAGTCAGCATAACAAGAAACGTTATATGATGTGTTATCTATGCAAATGCCTCCAATAGTGTTTGAAAGTTCCACAATCATGTCTTGATAAAAAATAGTAAACAAAAAAGGTGACGAGAGACCTCCCTGACGAGTGCCTCTCTCCACCCGAATTATATCACTCAAAACATTGTTCCATCGTATCTGAACAGTGAGTTTATGATACTAAAAATACAATAACTAGCAGCAAACATCTGGTAAAATACCAATAGAGTTATCAAATAGAACGGAATGTGGAATTGCGTCAAACGCACCCTCCGTGTCAAGTAAACAAGCAAAGATTAGTGATCCTTTCTTAACACAATAAGATATAACATATCGTGCCATGTTAGTACCTCTACCCGGCACGAAACTAAATTGGGAGTCATGAAAATCATGATATCCACACTCCTCTAGTACAAACATTTCTAATATTTTAGAAAATGTGGTAGACACCACTACTGGCCTGTAATTGTTAGGTATAGAGGGGTCAGAATTGGCTTTTTTTAACAATGGAATAAGTATTCCGCGTGTAAAAGAATCGGGGACAATGCCAAATTTCAAACACAACGTAAACATTACACGTAACTCATTAATCAATACTTCACAGTCAATAGCATATCTCAAATGCTCACTTAATATGCCGTCAACTCCGTATGCACATGCCCTTTTAATTTCTTAATATAACAAATCAGTCTCCCTTCATGGAGAGATTATTAACCTTCATATCAGAACCCACTTGCTATTTTGACTCAACTCGAGCTTCAGCAGCTATTGTAGTGTCGTTGATTAGACTTGAGTTACGGAATTTGTTATCGTAATGTTGTTTCAGACAATCAGTATCTATATCATCAACATTACTACCTCTCTGATTTTTAATCATACGGATAAGATTCCACATTTTACCAGACTTTCTGCAAGAGTGCAATTTATCAATTACATTAATAGTAGGTCTCTCTTTGGAGTCTATTGCTTCCTTACATAATTTCCTGATACATTTTTGGCGGCTTTATACGACGAATATACACGACTACGACGAGGTCTGTCGCACGAGGTCCCATATATTGTACCAAAACGATACACGTGATTTAGCTCTAGTACAATCATTGTTCCACCAGTTGTTCTTACAACGACTACCTTTATAATTTGATGGTCTGGAATGAGCTTTTTGAACATCAGAACAACAGCTGTGAAGAACATTTGACATAGTTGTGCATATATTATTGACTGTAACAATGGCATCATTCTTACATTTTACACTTTTACACCAGTTGACTTTAGGAAACAGCGGCCTCTTATTGTGATCTTATGTTCTGACCTTTTCGTGTCTTGTATCGATAACACAACACATGTTTTTACAGGCAGATGATCACTGGTGTTAATTGGACAGTCTGAAATAATACAACAACTAACCAACATATACATTAAATACCTAGGGATAAACACGTGATCGATGTATGTCCGATTGACACCTTTAAAATACGTATAATTCACGGTTTGGTTGTATCCAAAATTGATACAAAGTGATACAAAACGTATATTAATTAACATTTATTGTTTATCTTCCATTTCATTGTCTGTTTATCAAACTCTCTTTCTGTCGACATCTTCTTCAGATTCCTTCTCTTTATTGTTTAATTATATTTATAGATTATATTTGTTTATTAATATCGACGCGGGAGGGAGGAGCTTAACTATCCGGATATAACCTGATTGGCTGTTATCTATTGATAGCTTATAAACATATCATTTGTTATCGACATTAGCTCTCTGCCCCAACTCTTCTTCTTATATGTTATATGTAAATAATTTTTATATTATTTTCCATAACGGAAATTATTGTAATCAGTATCGATTAAAATTATTATTATGTTTAATACAAAAAAGAGAGTTGTCGGTATAAATGTGTGTTTATTGGATTTTCTTCAGTTTGAGAGTAAACGTAAATGAGATTGATTTAGTAAAGATAAAGGCGAATGTTTCTGTAAGCAACAAGATGTTAGCTGTAGCATATGATCTGATGTTATAGACACGTCCAATCTTACAATACACACACACACACACAGAGAGAGAGAGAGAGAGAGAGAGAGAGAGAGACCATCATATGACCTCTAGACCGGAGTATAATACGTATATTCGTGTTCCAGTATTATTACGTCATTGAGTGTTCGGTAATATTACGTCATTTACGTCATTCACGTAAGACGCCATTCTGAGTGAGGACAAAATAGACTGAACATGTCATCATTTAATTAACTAAAATCGTTTGATGGACGAAATCCGTTAACTAAATAAAACATGGTCAACATATAACCACCGCCCAACTAACACCACCCATCACCATCACTCACCAGCATCAACACCCATCAACACCACTCAAACCACAGTCACGTGACACAGAGTAAAGGGCTAACTCGATTATTTTCCATAACATGTGTCTCGGCATTAAATATAATACCACGTGCCTCAGGTTAATCAACGTCAATAATAACTAGATACTAATTGTTGTTAGAAGATTAATATAAAACAAACTTTAGACAGACGTATCAATGTTTACAACTATTAGATAATACTATATTACAGTACAATTGATAGTCTATTGCATATCACATCTAATAATGAAAACTTCTGTCTGATCGTCTACTAACTATAAAGTCTAATCAGGTCACGATATATCTGCTCCTAGGCTAAACACAGTAATCACGTTGTCAATCGCCAAGGGAGACTTCAATAGGTTAAGTGTAGTTCACTAACGTTTAAACTCCCCAAACCATTGACCTAGACCGAGCAGTCAGTGATGTTTGAATGGGCCGCCATGACCAAACAGCGCTGTCTTCCGGTAGTGGCAAAAAGCAATGTTGAAGCGGCTGCGCTTCGAGGTTTGAACCTAAGAATACGGACATTTATTGTGATGTGTGGATCATAATTTTGTGTGTGCAGACAGGTATCCGGACATTTATCTAACCAATATGGCAGTCATCAAGTTATAATGTTATATATGGTGTAGTGTATGTATTATTTCAGACACATTATATGGGGAGATGTACTCTCTTTCAAACAAATCTGAAGCCACTAACGGCTACTTTAAAGGCTTTGCTCAATTATGTTGAACGTATTTCTTATTTTGGTATCCACATATGTTAAGAGTCAAACGAATTGTTATAAAATATATTTAGTAAAATAATGAAGAAGATGTTAATATATAAAACAGACATTCAGTCTGTTATATACTCCGATGGAGTAGAGCTGAAGTGAATGGTAATTACCACAAGGGGCCAGGGTTTAATATTCCTGCAAGAGTTGTGACATGTCTAGACTAATTCAGAGATTAATATCTTGGCTCAAAAGAAATTTGTAAAAACGATGAGCACATAATTATTATCATCATATTTATATACACATCACTGACTAAGTAGGATGCACCTATGCCTTTCTACAAATTACTAAAAATAAGACACACCCTAGCTTTACTTCTCAACTACTTCTTCCATATTAATTACAATTGTAATTGACTTATTTATTTGTATACTAAATATGTTCATTGATATTAGTAATTAAAGGCACATAGCCGAGAAACATGATTATCATATTTACAACATGAGATGGTAAACTTATACCAAAAGATGTAGATTTAATGAAGCCCCCTTGTTGTAAGTTAACATATTCTAATGTCCTTTTTCAACGAATATCTTATATTCAAACTAAGTTTTAGATTTCTTACAATACACGACTTGTTGGAAGGCAGTTATCTACTAGGATAATCATAAGTGATTATTCATAACCCACATCGCCAGCTTTATGACAATCTAAAAATAATTTCTATCAACAACAACAAAAAGTTCAAAATTGGCAGCGACGTATCGGTTTAAAAAGCAATGAATAATTCTTCAGAATATCAATTCCAATGTTAACTATTTCTTGGAAATTAGCATTTTCTATGTTGGTAGTATAGACCACAGACACAATAATTATTCTTTGATTAGTTGATGTGTGGATGTCAGAGTTTTGTAGACAGCTAGTTGGTTAGAGTGGTCGTTGTAATGTTATAGCGTCTAGTAATATTTAATAATCAACGCATACTCCTAGTTAACTGTTTTCTTGGATAACTTATTTGGACGTTAACTGGACGTTATTTCGACGTTAACTGGACGTTATTTCGACGTTAACTCGACGTTAATTCACTGAATAACTCCTGTAAGGGGAAATTTCTGTAATGAAGTTTATTTGTTCGGATGATCAATCAATATTGGGCGTTCCCTTATGATGACACAAACAATTTATTTTACTATTTAGATCTATTTCGGATTCTCTTTAGACAGGGTGTCTTTTTTGTCTTCTCTCACCTGATATAAACCTGTATAATGTCACTGTTTCAAGGAGTATGCTATTGCTAAGCACTATCCTTTACTATCCAACCAGATAATCATTTATGGTAGAATTACCCACAATAATCCATCACAATCTATCTAGATACTTATTGATGATCGGTCCATAATTCACAAAAAGTGCACAATCCGCAAATTTCCATTTTTATCTATTCAGGTGCTCATCTAGGAAAAAAACACAATCTAAAATTTTCCATCACATTGTAATTAAATAGTCATTTGTCTCTAACCCAATCACTCAGAAAGTCCGACTGGTTTAAGGTCGACAGCTAGTTACGGGATTTGAACTGGAACCCTTTAAGTTTCTATACCATCATTATCCTGGTGCTGAAGTTTATTGACAGCTCAAATTGAAGGCCTGTTGTTATTGAATCAAATGACTTCTGTTTATCTCTCCGTGGTCTATATTTTTATTTTTGGACCTAATGAAGGTCAAAAGACCTAAAGTATTATCCGAGACAACTATTATTATCTAAGAAAGTAGATTTACAAAAGTAGTTAATTTATTTAATCATAAGAATATTTAAATTTCTTATCAATGCTAGTTTGTTCAAAAGGTTATGATTTGCTTAAATTATTGGTTCCATAATGCAACGGTTGGTATGTGATGTTTAATGCATATTAGTGTAATGTGTAAATAATATTTATTCAATATTAGTGTAGTATAAGAATAATTTTTACTATTAGTTGCGTATCTTATTTAAATTCAACGATGACCTTTATTTTACGCATACAATTTACTGAAGTATGTTTAACTAATTTTAAATCTAATTCGTCATTGTTGTGATATTTACTAAAAGAATTGGAGAATTTAACTAATTTTAATATCATATAATTATAGGTGTGTCTTTGATGTTAGTACATCCATGTGTCTACAGGCAATGGATAATATATGACACGTTGTATTGAATGAATATTTAACAAAAATAAATATGATATAAAGTGAAATACAACAATTAATGTTTGTTTAGAAAATTAATCACTGACGGCAATTCGTTTTCATTTAGATGCATGTGTGTGTGTGTGTATGATTTAGTGTTTTGGTAAGTCCATTCATTGTATTGTACCACAAAACGATTTTTTAATATAAAGTTGTAGAAAGTAGAATAATATTTATTGTAGATGACATATGTTATAATAAAAGCACTCTATATACATTTATCACGTGATACATGTAACAGGTAACAATCTCCTTTGTTATCAATAATATAATTTGATATTGACTTGTATAAACTACTTTCAAACTTTGTAGTTTTACATTCTGTTAATTCTTTAAAAAAAAGAATGGTGTGGGCGTGTAATTAAACAACTTCAGGGTTACAGACGATGGCAAGATCCCAGTAAAATTATTTGGCAAAACTTAACTATATCACAATCGGAGAAATAATTATACATATAATTACGTATTTTGCGATATAAATTCCCTTGTTTGCTAAACCGCTAATCATATTTTATGACACTGCCCTGACATTCAGAAATACGAACGAGTAAATTTCGGTATTCCAAATTTCATATATTCCGACAAAAGATTGTTTTACCGACGTGTGCGGATTATCTTGGCTGGACTGTATTAACCTTTTGTTTCGATTAAGTCATTCTCTTTCTTTTTAATTTACGGCATTCTATTTCGGTTTAGATGCAACATTAATATATCAATCAGTTAACAGATAACACTGGACATTTCCTGTCATCCGCTGCCTCAATTAATTATATTTAAATGAACAGTAAATTAGTTAAATTTGCTTAAATTAGCACAACAACGGTATTTCTCATGCATAACGCTAATCTGTTATTAGTGTTCGTCGATTACACGAAGAGCGGGCAGCTTACAGTGAAGACGACTCAACAGATAACGCTTCAAATATACAAACACGAAGAATACTGACATTTCGACTTCATTAAATATCTGTCCTATAACGAACACCTTAACCTACCTACAGCTATAGGCTAATGTTGTCATCGTGTGACTGTTTACACACAACTTAATATCTGACGAGAAATGTAAACATTCTGAGACAAACAAACAGCATCACATGTCATATGTTATTACATTAGTCAGTGACTAGGCAGGTCTACTTCATGTTCCGGCAATCCGCTATTCCGACATCCCGATACTTTACCGTCTGGGGAGGGGGTGAGGTTATTCAGGGTAGATTGGAGTAAATGTCAGATGTTCACCATTTGAATCACAGGTGTAGGTCTATTGTGATATGAATCACAGGTATAGGACTATTGTGATATGAATCACAGGTATAGGTCTATTGTGATATGAATCACAGGTATAGGTCTATTGTGATATGAATCACAGGTATAGGTCTATTGTAATATGAATCACAGGTATAGGTCTATTGTAATATGAATCACAGGTATAGGTCTATTGTGATACGTCAATAGTATCTATGAACAGATTTATACTAGACTGGGGAATGGTAAGTAGGATATATATATATATATATATATATATATATATATATTAGATCAGATATATTTATCAACAGTATGATATCCCGGAACGCACTTAGCATGTCCCCTTGATAACCATCCACATACAACGTAGTGGCTAGATCTATAGAGATATATCTATATTTCGACATCCATACCACGATAACACGTAATATTATGGTCAGAAAAATGATTTAAGATCCTGATTACGGGCTACTTTTGGCGAAACGTCGGATTTTCCATCCATCGGAAGATCATGACTTCGAAATAGTGGATTATACCAAGCCGATGTACTAACCAAGACAGCCTCGTGACAAACGTGGGTTGTCTTTGCTTAAGACAACTAAGAGAAAACATCGGTGTCATTGTTTAAGGTTACTACAACAAAAACTGGTGACGACGATGTTGAAGGGACGTAGAACGGACCTTGTTGGCTTAAAATAGTAGAAGAGTTGTGTTTCAACTAATTACTGACTACCTACAGATAGTAGATATTAATAGGAGATGATGAGTGAACGAACGGGAGGGGAGGGGAGAGGCTCGGCTGTCGTAATTTCTTTTTCATTTTAAAACGAGAGCTAATATTCATATTTGCGAGTGTTGCTGTGTTGACATTTGGGAGTGTTGCTGTGTTGACATTTGGGAGTGTTGCTGTATTGTCATCTAGGGGTGTTGCTGTGTTGACATCTAGGAGTGTTGCTGTTGTTACTGTTTTGTGTTTCAGCGAAAACGATCATTTCTATTCCATGTGCCAGGTCCATTGAGGGATGATTTTGTTTCGCGATAAATAAACTTTAGAACTCTCGAACTAAATAAGAAAATCACGAAAACGGAAAGAAAACTAAGATGAAACTACTAAACGAGATGGTCACTGATATAATAATTAAACGTTAGGATTACTTTTAGATTCTAGTCCGTTATTTTCTATATGTTCTATATGAGTTTTCTGCGCAGAGCAAAATGAAGCCATTATTACAAGCAAACTGCTCGTTGTCGAGTATCATAGATTTAATTAACGAGCTAGCGACACCCGTCTCTGTACTCGATTCTGAAGACCAAGCATTACAATAAGATTTCTCATTTCGTTGTCCGGTAGATGTCGCTCCATGCCATATTATCTTCTGCGGCCTGAGAAGAAAATGCAAAAGGGATATAAAACATTATGCCGATGAAATGTGACTACAGTAATACGATGGGAAGAGAACAGAATGTATTCGGCACACCAAGAGCTCTATCTCTTTTGACGTTATCGCTAAATGTGCCGCGAGGATGTGAAATCGGAGTGGTCACATTTACTGTTCACCATTTAGTTGGCTTCGTTAATCCGATTACCGACTGTACTGAGGTTGGGTGCACTGAAGTCAGTGTACGTCAGTCGAAATAGGTGCTCTTAGAAGTAGGTCAAAATATAGGATGAATATGAAACCTGAGATCTAACAAATATTAAACAATTATCGTATCTGTTTTCGAACGTACCATTTTGGATCATAAAGTACATCCTTGCCATCAAACGAATAAATAGGCACTCTGTCATTGAAATAGGCACCGGCGCCGTTGAATATGTCATTCCACGAGTTGAACAGTTTTTGATTCTGGAAAAATAAATTAAAAAAAAGAAAGATAATCCAGAACTGCTCTGGAACAAATAACAAAATGTTTTAGAAACATATATCCAAAATCTAACTATTTCTTACACCGATAGATGGCGTACTTACGTGCAGGTTGACGACGGGGAATTTCCTGTCATATTTTCTGTGTACGATCGAGATGAGATCTTGAACTCTTGATGATAAGAATGCTCTATATGTACCTTGGAGTCCAATAGCTTTAGCTTCTTTAAAACAGATGTAGTCAGCGCCACTGATACCATTTATGTCACCTTTATACGGCTGATTAGCGGCGATCAGGTGCAGCTGTTAATATCCGATAAGTAAAAATTTATAATAATAATAATAAAGGCTGTTTAATAAAGCAATCTTTACAAGAAGGAGTCATTCAAATTTGCTGAATAGTTCTACCCCAAATAATACGTCTTTAAAAACCCAAATAAGAGATTTAAGTGATAATTATTATTTATCTGTGAAAGGAACTAAATGCACGATCACCATATGACTTGAGCTGAGACACAGGTACCTGGAATAGTATCTGACTTTCTAATGGACACCAGTTCATACAGGTATTCTGGCACTATATCATTAATAGATTTATAAGTTATTAATACAATCTTGAAATGGATACGCTGTCTAACAGGCAGCCAATGTAGTTTTTGAAGAATTTCGGTGACATGATCATATTTTCGAGTATTTGTCACTAAGCGTGCTACATTTTCTTAATTCGCTGAAAGCAATTGATGTTATAATCAGATATGCTATATAACATCGAGTTACAATAGTCTGTACGAGATGCAACAAAGGCATGGACTACAGTTACAAGTGCTTCTTGTGTCAAGAATGTCTTTAATGTGGATGTTCTTAGATGATATTTGGCAGCTCATCATAATGATGTGACTTGATATAACGTGAGGTTAAAATCAAGCTTCATCATATAATAATGTTAATCCATTAATTAGTTCAATATGATTCTCATAGCTTAAGATGAGGAAAAGTTCTAAAAAAATTCTAGAATACAGTTCAAGCCAATAATTTACTATTAGGCAGTGTTTCGTGCTTATTTTATTTGATAGTCTTTTACAACTGACAGCGCATGCGCAGCCAACAACGGTCATAACCAAAGCGTACGAACCAGA
This sequence comes from Paralvinella palmiformis, assembly GCA_025642065.1. Classification (NCBI taxonomy): domain Eukaryota; kingdom Metazoa; phylum Annelida; class Polychaeta; order Terebellida; family Alvinellidae; genus Paralvinella; species Paralvinella palmiformis. The sequence goes on along the minus strand of JAODUP010000803.1, from coordinate 56,781 downwards.
ACATCATGACTGATGCATGCGGACCAGAACAGGTTCACGCAACATCCTTCCCCTTTTAGGGAGAAAGCTACTTTGCAATAAGATAACAAATTAACTACTAAACTACAATGTCCTCAAACTTTGGGGAAAACATAAAGTCCATAAACTTTGGAAAAATACCAAAATACAAATGTGCAAGAGACAGAGGTTACTAGAACATGCCTAGACATTAGAACTCTTTAGCACCACCATAAAAATCATCTTTGTATCTACTTGGGGGGACGATGCGTCTTCCCGAGCTCGTTGTGCCGGGTACAGATGGAGGCACACATGGGACAGGTGAGTGCAGTTCTTGTGTGACGTGCTTGTCATTGTCAGGTGACCTCTGGGTTGGTCTGTCTGATGGGTTAGTTTACCAGTGCACCTCTCTTGTGACGGCTGTGTGTGTGTATCGACTTATCGGTCGAACGCAAATGTCATCGGTTAGGTCTGTAACATTGACCTCGGTCTGTCTCGACTTCATATGACCGGTTGATGAGCTGTTATTGTCGCTTCTTTCCATTCCTTTCCCTGTGCGCAGATGGGGGTATGCCTTGCCTTGCGAGTTTTCCTTTGTTCTGTTACGCTCTTTGCTACTTGCTTCTTGTTTTCCTAGTTCACCTTTTCACACTTCAACCTGGATATTATGCTTGGTACGAGTGTTTTTTTGGTACGTCTGTTAATCAGTCTTTATGCTGGATGAGTCTCGAGACCTTCAGTCGGTGCGTTTCGGAGATTGAGTAACCCGAGAAAGAAATCTTGATTGGATGCCCGACATTTCCTCATCAATCGTTTAGCTGTCGTCACAGCCACTTTAGCTGCACCATTAGCTTGGCTTTTACCGGGGTTGATGAGCCGTTGATGAATATTCCATTCTTCAAGAATGCACTGAACGATGTCGACGAGTACTGCGAGCCATTATCACTGACGCGTGTTTCCGGAATGCCATAACGGGCACAACTATTTTTCAGCTTAGCTATGACCTCACCAGATGTTGTTTCGCCCAGAACGTCAATTTCAAAGAAGCTGCTGTAGTAGTCTGTACAAATCGAGTAATCGTTGCCTCCCCATGCAAACAGGTCGGACGCCACTTTCTGCCAGGGCCTTGGTGGTACAGCAGTTATTACCTTTGACTCTTGCTGTTGTTTGTCTGAAGCAGAATGGGAGCGACTTTGTTTCTATCGTCTGGCCATCCATTCGCGACAGCTTGACCAAGAGTCACGAGTATGTCGTCATTCGCAGTGGCGTCTATAATGCGTTCCAGACCTTCATCTCTCATGGGATGTAGTGTGACATTATGTACGTGCATTTCTTGAACAGTAGAGGTCGACACTGGGTATCTGCGATCAGAATGTTTTTTCTTAGTCTGTACTCGATTGAGTATTTCATCGCTCGTAGTATCAGATTTTGTAATCGCCTTTGGTGTTTTTGATAGCGGTTTGTGCGCGTATACGGATATCTGAGAGAAAATTATCAAAATCTCCTTCTTGCTGTGCTCGACCATTAAACAGAAATCTTTCCATAATGTCGTTTACATCACCAATTGTATACTCTTCAAATTTTGTTATTATCTCTTTTACTGTCCGCACGTCTTCCGGTGTCTCAAACCGGAAACCGTTAAGAATTTTCACTGCGTTGTCTGTCAAACAATTTTCAAACATCGCGACTTGATATGCTCGGTCTTTCTTATTCATACCCGTCTATATAGTGTAGTTATTCCATCGTCTCTTCCAATTTTCACTTTTGTTTTCCTTAAGTGTCAGTTCGTGTGGCGTTTTAATTCCACTAACGTTCGGTGTCCATGGACAGCCGTCTTCTGCGGCTGCTCGAGGCATGTTTGCTTGTTTACACTTTTTCAATCGACTTTCTAGAGCGAACTGTATCTGGTACGTTTAGTAGCTGATATATCATTCATGACTGTAATTCTATGCCTACAATCGCTACTATACTTTTCTGTTTTACTCAATATTATGCTACTATTTGATCAAAAACACCGCTGCCAACATGTTTTGTGCTTAACTTATTTGGTAGCCATTTTACAAGTGCTAGCGCATGCGCAGCCAACAACGGTCATGAATGACGCATGCGGACCAGAACAGGTTCACGCAACAGGCAGCACCATGTGACACCTATACAACAAATCAGTTAACCAAATTCCATTGTCCTTCCGTAATTGACGGATGCAATCAAATTATTATCATATTTAGAAAGTCATGTCATTGGCGTCTCATTTCAACAGACTTGTATTTATATTTAATGTCATTATAAATATCATATCATCATTCATCAGTCGTTTAAAAAAGACCGATCCAGGCAAATATATGGAGACTGAGACCAGTATTTCAGCTGAACGACTGTGTCTTTCCAAAGGATTAAACACAAAATTTATCAAGATATAATCTAATGATTGAGCGGATCGATCTTTCCAGATGAATGACACAACAAAGCCTTCATTATTCATGTTGACTTTTTAAGCATGGGTTTCAATGGATTAAATAAATGATTTTAAAATTAAACTTTCAGCTGAATGTAAATTAATTTTAATGAAGACTTTTAAATATTTAATGTAGAGTTTGGGAAATATTATTTTTACTTGTACCTGGGAACCAATCATATATGTATCACCTGTATATTATTAAATTTTAAAAAAAATATTATATTAGAGTATTACCACCCTTGACATTTATATGTAGTAAACATTGCACAAATGGCTGATTCAGGAAATAAAACAATTTACTTTCAATACAAGATATCATGCATCAATACCAATATTACAGTAATTATAATTGAATTATAATCTATATGATCGTTGATTTTATCCATTCACATCGTCATGTCAGATGGCAAAGTTTCTACAAAAAATAAGTTTGAACTAGACAGGCCGGACCACGACAGCCATGCAAATCGCGCTGAACGTTATTTAGTTTAGTGGCATAAAGTATAGTATATGGATGAAGTATATGCCATTCCCAGTAAAAGCAAATTATAATCTGGAGATCACATACCCTTAATGAACTATAAATAAAATCTTAATATAGCTGGTAACTAGCTCAAATACAGCTTTTCAGTGATACATTTATCAGCCACTACACCCGTAAATCGCCATGCAACATAGTGATTCTTAGGCTTCTAACCCGAGACCATAGTGTGAAATTCAGCCGCATGGTGGCGCCATGGGTAATTGAATCGGTCTATTGTAAAAATGTTGATGTCTTATATATTTACAAACTTCAAAAAGTAATATACTATTCTAATTATTCCTATTCTTACAATAAGATAAAATAATAGACCTAAGTAATGTATCCTGCTTCATGTATTATGAAAACAATAAAACTCCAATACCAGAGTTGTCAATTATTACAGAGTTCAGGTAACAGACAAGGACAAAGGATGTTGGAAGATCATAACGTTTAGATATTCATCAAACTCCCATTTTTATTGTTAATCTTTATTTGAACATTATGAAGGAATATTCCTATTAGAAGTTTTACATTTATATTGTTAAGTCAGGTAACATACATTTATACGCCTATGTGATCAGCTATAAAGTGGAAGTTTAAATGCAATATAATTTGCATTGTTCTTGTTTACAGAAGATAATCACGTCAAACTCGGTGTGCAGTAGACTTGAATAATATTTAGGAATTATTTGAGCGATTTCATGCGATTGCTAAACATTCAGTAAAATATTAACCTATTCAAATGGAACAGCAATTACTTTAATTTCCTTACATTTTAAATGTCTCCAGTAACACAATATCAGCTCAAAAGGAAAGCAACACACATACAGACACACTGATAAAAATAACTCAGGGTTTTTATGAGGAGGGTCTGGAGGAAAAGTTCATCAAAATATACTATACCTATACAATTATTCCGGTCATCTATAAATATATCAAAGTTTTTATATCCAAGGATTTGATTTTCTTTTTTCTGGTTTGTACAATATTTATAGACTTTGATAGACAAAAGGGGACACTATCATTGTTCTATATTGTAGATATCACCATTGAAGAACCATTTGTTCAACAAATACTAAATACAAAAAAAAGTAAACAGTTAAAGTGCTAAACTATCCTATAAATGATTGTTTACAATGTGTCACATCTCGTAATATACATCCAGAAGGACTATTTATCTTTAACTTCCTTTGTCTAAACAAATATCCGAAATGACATGATTTAAAAATAAATCTCTTATGTGACAATGTGGAGTCATGTTTATTTTATGATCATACCAGTAGGAATTGCAGGTCAATCACACACACACACACACACACACACACACACACACACACACATACACTATACATATATATATATATATATATATATATATATATATATGTCCAATAGCTGATAGCCTGGCATCTCTACCCAAAATTTTAACAACAACATTAACATCTTACCATTGGTCCAGTAATTTCACTAGTATCTTGAGGGGGTGGTATGATCTCTGGCTCTGGAGTGGTTGGCTAAAAATATTAACATAAATAATATAATATATCAGTGGGATATAAATGAATTATTTATTTGGATTCAAACTACAAAAATATGACAATATATGGTATAATTAACAAGATACTAGACACTAGTCAATAATTAATATTTTGTAATAATCATAGTGTACAATATTACAACTAATATCAGAACTAATTAGTTTGGAAAATGAGTATGATCATCAAAGAATACAAAGCTAAGCATTTGATTTAAATAATAACATAAAATATTTCTACGAACAAAAATATTTGTTTTAAATATATGAACAACCCTGACTCAAAGTAAATAAAACATAATATTCTAGAAATAAAATTATTAAATGAAGGATGGCAATATTTAACATATGGTAATATATATTTCCATTAATTAGCATATTAGCTAAAACTTATGTGAAATAAAGATCAAAACAAGAAATATAAAATTATAGTTATTATATTACAGTAATATTTTTTTATACAAAGCCATAAACCTTTTTTATCTGTGTCACTATTAACAAGAAATAAATGCTCATTGAGAACACATAAATAAGTTTGTGGATTTCACGAATAGATTGGGAACAAAGCAAAATGCTAAATTTAAACAAAACATTCGACATCATGCTAAGAAAAAATATTTATCAACAAAAGTCATGCTTATTGTCATTTTATAACAAGTAAAAGTAATCCGGATCGAAGCAGATCCAGTTCAGTAACAGTGAAAGCTCATTTGTAAATTAAATCGTACAATAATCCTGACCCTAAACAATAAGTTAATTTATTCTCATAGCATTTAATTGACTTTTTTTTGTATGAAATTTCCTTTTCAAATTAAAAAGCTTTCATTTTACTTAATTTACCAAATTGAAATGCATAAATGAAATCTAGAGGTTATTAATTCAATTACATTTCCTATTAAATAATCAGACTTAATAAAAAATATGAAAACTAGATTATTCTGAGATTTTATCGTAACACGACAAAATTTGGGATTAGAAATTGATATGAAGCCAATAGAGCCCCAGCCAAAACTTTTATAAGCAGAACACCAGTTAATTACTTACCTGGACGAAATGATTAGCAGGAAAATACTCCACCTTAGTCTGGTACAATAAATAATAAGAGTGAGATATATTATTTGTTATCTACATGAGATGCTATACTTAATACTATAAGTTTAATCTACATCAAGTCAGGTTAATGTCAAGGTCAAACAACATGCAGGTGATGAAATATGTTCATTATTCTGATATCTCATCATATCATTTATTATTAATCCCTATATTTTGTGTTTACAACCAGAACCATACTTTAAGACTATTAATGTTGTACTAAGTTAATAAATGTTTATAATCAATAAGACATGAAGATCCAGAGATCCAACCCCTTTGAGTGTCACCTGGTTACACGCAATAACATCAAACACTCAGATCAGACAGGACAAATATCATCTGACATCTGATGGCAAGTCATGTTTCAATGAAGGAATAGTTAGATTAAAGTCTATCAGAAAATTGAATTTTCAGATTATTGAGTTGTTGGAACAGTGAGGTATCGGAACACTGAAGTGTCAGAACATTGAGGTCTCAGAATAATATGGACTGTAGGAACATCGGCATTATCTAACAAGTACTGGTAGCTCATGCACTAATAATTAGGTTAGTATTAGACAGTAATAACACTACTAAGCAAATACAGGTATATGTTTATATTAGCTTACAAGATATACAATTATGTATTCCTGTTTGTTTGTTTGCTTGTTTGTATAAGACTATATACCAAAGAGTAGCATGCTCAACAAACAAGAGAAGGTTTACAAGTTCAAACCCTTTGGAAACTCAAGCATAATAAAAGAATTCTAATGTTTTCTTTTAAAAGGAAACTGAGATCTTAAAATCTTCGGTCCACAAAATTGGGATGTTTATTTCACTTTGATACTGAGTACCTATATAAAATGGGACTACAGTCATCTAAGTAAATTACAATCAGCCATTAGAGCACCTCATTCTTCTCTGATATAAAACATTTACCACTAATAACCCTAAATGTATTTAATATTTACTTTTTTATGTTACTTTAACACTAAAGATGACCTTCTAATTACCAAAAATATTAAACAAATTATAAATAAACAGAAAAATTTGACACATAAACATAAATCTGAATAAAAGACTGAATAATGCAGATTTTTAGACCCGAATAAGTTTGTCCGTAATTTCCTGCATTCAATCAGAAGAATTCAGTGATATTGTTTACTGTAGCAACCACATTCATTTTACCAAATACTAAATACCACCTCCATGATGCTTGCACTAAAACAAAACATGCACTAACAAGTTCATGCAAAAAGGCTAAATTTCACTTCCTTGGCAGATATTATGTTGCCAAGTTTGTGAAGAATAATGAACACTTACAGGAGGTGATGTTGGGGGGATGGGTAGAAGAGATCCTAGCTGGAAAAATTAGCAGCTAAATATCAACAAAACTTCATCTTCATATATATATATATATATATATATATATTAGTATTAAACAGAGAACTAGAACAAATTATTTGGGTTGTGTTTGGAAGAAGATAAATCCAATATTACATCATTGATGGGATAATAGCCATTTGTTAAGCAATTGTTTACAAATATTAATAAAATGTGAAGATCTAATCTATAGCACAAATTAACAAGATATCAGTCAAGTTCCTTAAACTTGATTAATTTATCTCTCACACAGTATAAGGTGAGTATCTCCACTTGGTAAAAGAAAATTAAAATATTAACATGCAAAAGATGAGACATTAATGTTTCAAATGACCTTTATCAAAAAGTAACATGAAGATCTAAGACGAAATGTTGAGGTGGATAAAATGAGGGGGGGGGGGTAATTCATGACATTGTATATAAAAATTAATAGTCTAGATTGCACAAAATTATATATATATATATATATATATATATATAATCTATTATGAAACTATATAAAGAACCTATATATGAAAGTAAATTTATACATTTACCATTAGGAATGATTATGTCATTAAACATTATAATACTTACTACTCCAAAAACAATATCATATTTATAAATAATATTAGTTATTACATTATTCCAGGTTTAATAATGATCAGTATGTTGTTGTATATATTAATTATCACACCATTTCTTACCAATATTTCTCTGAATCCTTCACTAACTCGTACGTAGAGAACTTCTGTGTCTAGTAGGAATATAATGGTACCAAAAGGTATGTTGTGTGCTACCATAAAGAGGTCATCTTTGTTACGGAATATCACAGCCTGTAATGTATTATAATGTTTGATATTATCTAGATATTAATATGGTAATAACTGACCCTCCCCCCCCCCACTCTCTAGCAGTGTGTGTGTGGGTGTGTGGATATAAGATTCACAATTAGACATAGATAACAAGTTAATTATATTATTAACAAAATAACAATTAACAATGATACCATTCCAATATATTCTATTTATTGACAAGTCAACAGTTAATTGTTATATTTTTTAATTACCCCAGCTCCAGGTGTAAACTGCTCGTCTCCGCCGAAGCTAGGTATTATGGTATTACCGTTACCCGTGCCAGGTGGTCCAGGGGGACCAGGGGGACCGGGTGGCCCGGGTGGGCATTGTACTGGACTATCAGCTGGGTGTCCTGGAGGCTCAGGACGTGGCACATTTCCTGGAGGGCCAGGAGGACCCGGAACTCCTACTCCCGGTGGTCCGGGAGGCCCAGGTGGACAATGTCCTGGGGGTCCGGGGGGTCCTGGTGGGCCCTTTAGATAAATTAACGATAACTATAAGAATTAATGGTCATAATTTAAAAATAAAATAAAAACGTAAAAATTTAATCAAAACTGATAAATTATAATGTAAAATTAAAATAGTTATTATACATAATAACGTTGAACAGGTATAACTATAGTTTAAGACAATAATAAATTATGTGTAACATAAAAGTGAGTAGAAATAGATGTTTTAAGATCATCAATACATACTGGTGGGGCAGGTATGTAGATCCCACCTGAGTCACCAACGACAGTACCTGGTGGGCCAGGGGATCCTCTATCACCCTGATGAATAATTATGGTAAATATGATACAGGTAATGTTGATGATGATAATAGTGATTATGGTCGTTATATAATTAATAATAACAATAATTACTTCATAAATCCCTTTTTAACTTTTTATTTATATCCCATGACATTGAAAGAGAAAAGATACAAACTTTTAATGACCTGTTTATTTCTTGTCTATAATATATGTGTGACAGAAATTTCCTACCCCCTTCCCACTCACAAAAGAACATTTTTAGAGGTGTCACATTTAGCAAATTTTAAGTCCTTAGAAGCTCTTTCATGTCAACTTTTAATTGATTTAGTTGTTAAAAACAAGTGACGTGGTCAGTTGTCAATGATGTTTGTTATAAGACAAAAAATAACCACTAAATATTTGTATAAAATTAGTTCGGGGAATCAATTCCCCATTCTTTATCAAATAAACAATGGATTAAGGCATTAAAAATTAATTAAACAATATCTACACATTTAGTGCAATAAAATATTTGTATTGAAATACAGACCTTTGATCCTTTAACAGCTAGGCCAGGTAACCCACGGTCTCCTGGTTTACCCTAAAATACAGAAATATTTACATTATTAAATACCACTGTCTGAAAAAATCAGAGGCTTTTTCAAATTCATCAAAAAATTCACATTATACAAAATGATAAATTTCTTGATAAATATACTGTAATCTCCAAATTGATATACTATCATTACTATAGTCAGCTTATATCTGTACCTAGAACCAGATATTGAATTATTGAAATATAGACCAGTGTAAATCAAATCTAGGACATAATCCCCTCAGACAGTATCCCCTCAGGACAAAATTGCCTCAAGACAAAATCCTCTCAGGTACAGAACCCCCTCAAGACAAAACCCTCTCAGAGAATAATCCCCTCACAGCATAATCCCCTCAGACAGTATCCCCTCAGGACAAAATCGCCTCAAGACAAAATCCTCTCAGGTACAGAACCCCCTCAAGACAAAACCCTCTCAGAGAATAATCCCCTCACAGCATAATCCCCTCGGACAGTATCCCCTCAGGACAAATTACACTGAAGACAAAATCCTCTTAGGACATAATCCCCCCCAAGACAAAATCCTCTCAGAACATAATCCATTCTCATGAAGAATATTAAAATTTTAAGATTAAATAATTTTTTGTATTTACTTTTATTAGTTTAGTTCCATTAATAAATTATATGTTTTATTAATAAAAATACTTTTTTATTTAAATAAATTTTCATTGAAATGAATTTATTGTTGTTCAACAATAAATTGAATGTAAGACTTAATTGGTGACAATTTAGTTTAATTACAATTCTCAATCGATCAGAGTTTATTGAGATGAGGGAGATCAATTTGTAAACAAATTAAGTCTGAGATTTGTTAATTTGGGAAGCCGCTAGTTGACTGTTTGTGAGGAAGCCAAAATTAAAATATAAATTACTCAGGGAGCTTGAACAGTGGAACAAAATAATCCTGATGTTGGCTAATCTGTTTGGTTTCACTGGAAGCTGCGTATGTGTCACTTTCCATGGAGAACTCGTCAATCAAGATACTGTCAAGTGGTCACTGCATAGTGAGCATGCCAAACACCTACCTAAGAAGCGAAACTCAGTTGGAAATCTTATCTTGGAATATGAGGCAGCCAAGAACAGTGATGGATATCAAGTCATGATCTGTGACAATGGTGTAGACTCATCCTACCGGATGCTAATCTTTGGTATTGATAAGAGATTGCATCACTTTCCAAGATCCACTACCTGGTTCCTAGACGGGACATTCAACATTGCTACATCACTATTCACTCAACTTTATGTGATTCGTACACCACTTGACAACCCTTCTGTCATTTGTGTCTGATCAACAAGAACCAATCGACATATGAGGAGCTCTCCTCAGCCAGGATCCGTGTAACACCCACAGATTCCAGACTGACCCCACTGCTGTCACCATGGACTTTGAGTTAGCTCCAAATTGAAGGGTGTGACGTCAATCTTTGATCCTCAGGTAAACTAGATCCATGGCCCCTTTCTACCATCTGATGTAGAGTACATTGAGGAAAGTACAGAGTCTCTGCCTCATCACTCCCTGCCATCAGGAGGAGGATGTCAAGCATTTGTGTGTCGTGTTTGGTGGTCTGGCCTTTCTACAACTTGATAATCTCCTCGAATGTCTTGTCTACCTTCATGACAACACTCCAGAAGGACTCTACATATGTCTCTGGTCGATATAACTGATGTGTTTTACACATAGAGCTAGAAATAATTTTGATTTAAACTGTATGTTAAAATATTTGTTTTTCATTTAAAATATATATTTTTCATCTGAGCAAATTATGCTCTGAGGCGAATTTTTCTTAAGGGGATTTCATTTTGAGGGGGTTTTATCCCAAGGGGATATGGTCTGATGTGATTATGTCCTGACAGGATTATGTCTGAGGCAATTATGTCCGTTTAACGTGTAAATGGAATAAAACAGAAAAGATTATATTTTTATTAATTTAGACAGGAAAAGTATAAATATTTACATTTTAAATAATTAATTATCATAAAATTAAGATATTTACATTTAAGATATTATAATCCAACTAATAAATATTTATATTTCAATTCATCTTAATTCATAAAATATAAATATTTAGTATAATGCAAGATACAATTAACTTACCGGAAATCCTGGTAAACCAATTTCGCCCATGATACCAGCTGGACCTCGAGGTCCTGGAGATCCAGGTGGACCTTGAGGTCCTATCTCTCCCTTGACACCGTAACATATATCATTACATGAACGTGAGCTACCTTCACCTGGTTCACCTTTATTACCTTTCTGACCCTGGTAAACAAAATGATTTGTTTACAGCAAAAGGCTGTGTTTACATAATAATGATGATTCAAATGATGATTTGATTATAATGACGATGATAATGATGATGGTGATTGGAAATCAACAACTGTACGACTCTTAACGTTTAAAATGTGTTTTAAAAATCACTTAATTCTTGAGTGAAAACAACAAATAAATATATTATCCATCAATATAATATAATACCTGATATATGGGGAATGTTGGATGTGATGTCATCTGGTAAAACACCTTAATGTACTAATATATACAGAATATTATATATGGTGTCATTTAATAAAACACCTCTCTACTGATGTATACCAAATATTAGATGTGTTGTCATTTCCCACATAAGTATTTTATTATTTTAATATTTATTTTTAAGTGAAATAATCTAAACAAAAAGATCACCCACATTTATCACAGACATTTAATGTCAGAATGTCTAATTATGTGCTTTTTTACAAACCTATTATTTGGGGTATTATTATATTAAATATTATTTGTACAGCGTCTTTGAATGGTTCCAGCTAGTAAGGGCGCTTTATTAAATATACATTATAATTATTATTATTATTATTATTATTATCGAGTACAACATCTTTGTACTTATATATACCAAACATTAGATGTGGTGTCATCTAGTATGATATCTTAATTTGTATTGATATATACTGCGGTAGCGTGCTGGACCACAGATCACTACCACCTGTGTTCGAATCCCGGTGTGGGCATATCTGAAGGTTGTTTCGTCTTTCACTTTGTCTCATTACCTTTGGAGGTCGCTCGCCCATTTAGCCTACCTTGTGCACAAAAGTGGCCGTAAAACATCAATCATCATCAATCATCATCACTGATATATACTGAATTGTATATGATGTTATTTAGCAGAACACCTGTCTACTGATATATACTGAATGTTGTATATTATGTCATTTAGCAGAACACCTATAATCCTGTCTTGATCCCTATATAACTGATGTCATTAACATTAAGTGTTAATTTCTACTAAGTGATGTTAGAAGACAACCATGGTACTAATCACTACAGGAACATATATTCTGGATAAGGCTATACATACTGGGTATCCTGGTGGTCCAGTTATATCAACTCCCTTCGCGGTAACAACTCGTCCAGGTGGTCCAGGTGGGCCTTGTAATCCTGGGGAACCAGGTAATCCAGGTGTACCTATTCCTGGATTACCCATATCACCCTAAAATGTAGTAACAACATGTACACCTTACGAACTTAACAATGTGTGTATATGTAAACAAACCTTTACATTACAAAATATAGGCCATATTTCTGCTGACCTTTTGACCTCTAGGTCCAGGTTGACCCGAGTCACCGGGGGTTCCAGATAATCCAGGTGTACCGTCTCTACCTGGGGGACCTCTCGGGCCAGGCAGACCTGGGGTACCCTGAAATATACACAAATATTAAGTTAGTTATATGGTGACGAGGATATTTAGCTGATATTGTGTACTATATAACTGTACGTGAAAATAACTGTTATTTTACTCTGTGTGTGCGCGCACGTGTATGTGTGTGACACACACATACACACACACACACACATACACACATTTGCTTTGACCTCATCTTACAATTTGTTTAAGTAAAAGAAAGTTATTACAATCAATAATAAACAGACAAATATATAGATAAATGTAAATAAACCCATAATTCGACTTGAATATAAAAATCAAAGTGTCATTTAATGTATACATATATGATACTACTTTTATAGGTATGTGTATATCTTTATTTGAATATAAGTCACTGAAAAAAAATTTTTGTCACAATTAATAAACTTTGACAATAATTCTATAATTAGTTACTCCTTAGACAGTCAAATAATTTAAAAAAAAATATAATAGTCAGCCAATCAGGTTGGAGTATAACAATGATTGACAGCAAAGTGGGCGTAATAAGTGTTATTTATGTACCACATTAATACAGCAGTAACTAAATGGTGAAGGAGAGGGGGGATAACATAGCCTTATTATGGGAGAATATCCATTATCAGGTAAATGGTGACAGTAAGCTAAGAATGGGGGGAGTAGGGGAACACTGTATTTTAGTAACATTTGATTGACAGATACTCATCTAACATCATATTATCTCTACATGTTGTGCGCTAATCACTCTTCACCATTCAAGGTCACCTCCAGGTGTTTACTAATATTCTGTTATCTGTGTGATATTGTAACTTCATAGATAAGTCCTTTTACATTATCAGTCTAATCTGGGGCTAAGAGAGTGGATGTTTGTTTGTGGATGGGAGCAGGTGTCAATGACAGATTGTGGTTAAGTTATTTCAACTGTCTGTATATCATATCAAGTGTCTCTGACTTCTAAAATGTCAATATATTTGTAATTGTTGTGGTTAAGCAAGTTGTGTTCATATTGTGTAATTCTTTAACTGACAAGGAAACCATTTTGATCTGGAAAAGCTTTTCCATAGATTATCTACAATATATATATATATATATATATATATACGTGTGATGACATTTTCATATGTTATGAATTACAAGTTAATTATCCAAATGTCCAACAATTAGTTCACACAATAGATAATGTATTATGTCAATTGGTTATCTTGACTCTCGTCATTTTTGACAATACAAATAGTTATCATTAAAAGGCAAGTAACAAACACAATTATCATATTTAAAGATTCAGACATTATTTAATCGTTTTTGATAATTTGTTAATAAATCTCCCAAAGATTAATAAACTAACTTGAACTAATTTAGATAATTATTAGCCACCCACCAAAGCCTCTAACCTTGTGTGTGTGTATGTGTGTGTATATATATATATATATATATATATATAATACCTCTGACATTTTTCCTTTTAGCATTTAATATAAAAAAAATGGTGAGACCCCATCCCATGTAAATGCATGCATGCATACACACGCCATTTATAGCACCTTTACACAGAAATTATGTTTATCAGAAAATATATTGACACAATACTATTATGATAGATCAGTATTAATATACCGGAAATCCTCTGTCTCCTTTCCAAGTGGGATAAACTGATCCAGAAGATCCACCTGAAGGGTAACTGGGCAACAGCTCATCCTCATCTCCAGATCCTCCAAATATCTGACAATTATTGGGATAGTATTATTATTATTATTATTATTATTATTATTATTATTATGATAAGTTATAGTAATATTAGTGAACATGATGGCAGTAGATATAGTAATGGTATTATTATTATTTTATATTTTTTATTATTAATTATTAACCAGGTAATTATACAAAGATGAAAGTGTTTATTAATTGGAGTCTTTATATTGTATAAAGTCTATACAAGATTATAACCAAAACAAATGAATTTGTTTCTGAACGTTGAATTTATTTTAATTAGAAACATTATTAAATTATCAAAAGCTAACAGTAGTAGTAAGTGATGTACCTCTTCCTCTGGGATGTAAGATGGTGGGCCGGGTGGGCCAGGTGGGCCGGGTGGGCCGGGTAATCCTGGTGTACCAGGCATACCATCTCTTCCATCATGACCTCGCAAGCCCTGATCTCCACGATCTCCCTAGCAACAAAATGATACAACATATGAACTGAATATCTGAACAGATGAGGGTATAAGAGATAGACTAGCTATACCATTGGGCTTGTAGTGTAGGAAAAGGTAGAATAAAATATTATATATATATATATATATATATATATATATATATATATATATATAATTATTATTATTTAAATATATATATAATAAATTATTTAATTTTGTTTAAGAAGATAAGATATCAGGAATTATGATTAAATATTATAAGTATAGAAATAAGTACAGCTCTGAGATAAGTACAGCTCTGAGATAAGTACAGCTCTGAGTTAAGTACAGCTCTGAGATAAGTACAGCTCTGAGATAAGTACAGCTCTGAGATAAGTACAGCTCTGAGTTAAGTACAGCCCTGAGATAACTACAGCTCTGATATAAGTATAGCTCTGAGATAAGTACAGCTCTGAGATAAGTACAGCTCTGAGTTAAGTACAGCTCTGAGATAAGTACAGCTCTGAGATAAGTACAGCTCTGAGTTAAGTACAGCTCTGAGATAAGTACAGCTCTGAGATAAGTACAGCTCTGAGATAAGTACAGCTCTGAGATAACTACAGCTCTGAGTTAAGTACAGCTCTGAGATAAGTACAGCTCTGAGATAAGTACAGCTCTGAGATAAGTACAGCTCTGAGATAAGTTCAGCTCTGAGATAAGTACAGCTCTGAGATAAGTACAGCTCTGAGATATGTACAGCCCTGAGATAAGTACAGCTCTGAGATAAGTACAAGTCTAAATGATTTAGGTTCATGTTTAATAAGAATCTCATTCAATTCCTGTCAGCTAATGATACAAACATATAAATAGCCATTTAGTAATGAACCATTTATAAAAATATTACTGTAATGATGAAATACCTTTTCTCCTCTTGGTCCAGCTACACCTGGTTTACCCTTGAAATAAAAACAATTTATTAATGTACCAAGTAAATATTTATGACATCAGGTGACATATTTTTATATCAAAATGAAATACAATTTATATTACTCTAAATGAAGATGAAACATAATTCCTTATCCAATAATAAACATGTCACCATGATTATTTACCGGGAGACCAGATATTCCAGGTAAATTAGTACCATCCTCACCGCTACCTAAATTACCTGAAATTATATCAGTTTGAAATAGAAATAACTACTGAAAATGTAACATATGCAACAAAATTAATACATTTCTTAAAATAATACAAATATGGAAATAAAATGTGGGTTTGTGCATGCGTGTGTGTGTGTGTGTGTGTGTGTGTCTGTGTGTTACTATACAACAAAAGTACAAATAATGGAAGCTTTTTACAAATTAAGATTTCTTGTTTTTCTTATGTGGAAAAAGTTCATAAACGGAAGGTGAAAATATGAAGGTCATTTGTCCGTATTTGTTTGAAAAAGGAATATATTTATTTAAAACATGAAAGATGTCGTCCAGACATCAAGTCTTACAATAAGAACAATCAAGTTAATGTGTGATAATTGACTGATATAGATATAAGAACAGATTTTTGTATAAATTTACTTTTATAATAAATGTTTGTACTAAGACAACTTCATGTATAGATAATATAATGGCTTTTGACCTTGGTTTAATAGCTGCGTAATATGATCATAAGTCAGGGATAACACACCACAAGTAATGTCTATTACCAGTATGGTCCTCATGTAACGAGTGACTCAAACTACCTGGGATCCGGCAGGAGTGTTTTACGACCCCAGAAGGCTTTATGTGCTCTACTCTAACTCAAGCAGACGTGATCTGACGTGATCAATGATCAAAGAAGAGGGACATGTTTTTTGTTGTTGTTGTTGTTGTTGTTGTTGTTGTTGTTGTGTAGTAGTAGTTAGCGGATAGCACCACAAACAGGAATCATGGGACCAAATCACAGTACATATATATTACTGGTTTCTGTAACATCTCGTGACAACAAAATAATAATTGACCCCAGTTAATATAAAAAATAAACGTCTCACAGATATTAACTGAGAAATCAGCTTCTAAATGGGTTCTTAACTTGAAAACTTATGATGACTTTGTTATCTGGAATAGGAGTGGAACACATGTCCCACCCTCCCCCCAGTCCCTGCCACCCACACACCTAGAGTTTGATTATCTCTGATAGCTGTACAATCTTTGACTTATCAAAGTTTATTTATGACAAACCCTCCCTATATGTACAAAACTAACCTCCTGGTGTTCCAGGTAAACCACGTGGTCCTGGTATGCCATCTCTACCTGGTGGTCCAGGTGGTCCAGGTATAGCAGGGCCAGGTAAACCCTGAGATAAGTCTGATATATATTAATAATTTGTTCTTTTCTTCACTTATTTAGGATAAAATAAAAGATAATTTTGTTTCACAGCCAATTAACTTTAATAATCATCTTTATCAATTATCTTTAAGAACACATTCCATATAAACTAGTTATGATATCTCATTCTACATGCCTTTCAGAGAATATGAGGTTTCTGATACTTAAAGTTCAGTTATTAAATTTATTAATCACTGATTGCAAACATTTTGATGACCTACCCGTTCACCAATTTTTCCTGGTAATCCCGGTAATCCTGGAGGTCCAGGTAGCCCTTGTTCACCTGTACCAGGTATACCTGGTATCCCAGTATCACCTTTATCTCCCTTCACACCTGTTGTACCTCTGTCCCCCTTTGGACCCTGCAAACCTCTTTCCCCCTTCTCACCTGAAATATCAATCAATCAATTAAAGCACCACCAATCAATCAGTCTATTTATTTACTTGTTTACGGAGGTTATTAATGTGGCCTTAAACATTTAACCCAAGTATTATATCATAAATATTAAGATAGTAAATTTGGGTTAACATAGAGTTGGCAATATAAACTTGTTCTATAAGCTATGGAATGCACTCACAGCTCACATTCGTGAATCCAAAACACTGAACATTGTTAAGATGTTGCTGAAAACGCATTTGTTCTCCAGCCATTTTGATGTTTAATTTTTTTTTTCTTAGTCATTTTTACTATATATATATATATATATATATATATATATCCCAATTTAGCTTCATACATATATTGTTATGAAATAATGTTATTATATTTGTTATATCTTATATGTTTTTTTTCTTCATAAGTTTATGTACATTGCTTTTAAACAGGCTTTAATTTAAGTATGAAAAGAGCGCTTTATAAGTTTGGTATAATAATAAAAATAATAATATATATTATAAGAAACTAAATTTAAAAACTATTGTAATAGAAATTAAAAACAGATAGTATTATTGACACCAACAGGACAGGTCATTATTGTAAATTAATAAAATTAAATATCAATATGAATACTGACCTTTAGTTCCTAAAAAGTCTGGTGGGGGTGGTGTTATGGGTGGTGGAGTTATAAATACTGTCTCCCCGGGGGGTCCACGATCACCTTTAAGACCCGGAGCCCCCCTATCACCTTTCTCTCCTTTAATCATCTGTAAATATATCAAGTACAATGATACCACGATCTCCAGGTTCCAATGTAAATTTAAAACTTTTATGATATGCAAATTTGTTTAATTATAAAATTTTCTTTGTTAAGAAATAGATTTTGTTATGGATCTCTCCCTGTGTGTGTGTGTGTGTGTGTGTATGTATGTGTGTGTGTATGTGTGTGTGTGTTGGAGTGATCTTGGTAGATAAGTGAATGATATCTTGATCCTCGAATGTAGAACTTTAGCCAGAGTCAATATGACAGCAGATTAGTTTTAGAAAACTGATATTTTTAGTGCAATACGCGTAAAATTCTTTAGTAGCCTGATTACATCTATGAACGTTATGAAAGTTTTGTTTATTAATAACCTTAAATCTTACAAAAACCTTAACTAAATATAAATGTGATATGATCGATTGGAACAAAAATAAATAAAAAGTAGGAAAAAATTACTAAGGAAAATGTATTAAATATTATCATAATCATCTTCGTCATCTCGATTATTGTATTATTAATAAAACAATTTGCTGATCAGAATTGATAGCAATCTGATAGATGACAAAGTTATTAGAAAAAGAGATTACGGAACAAACTTACATAACGACTTCCTGGTCTTGGTATGATGCTGGTATCTGGGCTACCACTAAATTCTTGCTAATAAACAACACAAAATAACGTTAGTCCATCACAACGGACCCGAGATTCAACTGGCTTAGCGTAGAATTCAGTTCATAACGTTATGATTAATGTTAGTTCGTGAAAGTCGAGCATTATGACGAAACCGAATTTAACGGTTTGAGTTGGCATATTTTTATAACCAACGCACGATAGAGCTATTGTTATTTACATATTATGTATTTGATTCTAACAGTATTAAGGAATAAATTATTATACTAATACTAACATAAGGATCAATGTCATCACATTGACTCTCAGCTTTATCTGCATCTTCTACAATCGTCAACTGTTGGAGTCCACCCTAAAAAGAGAAAATAAACTTCACGTTATATAAACAGTCTTCATATTATATAAACCGTCATCATGTTATATAAACAGTCATATATAAACAGTCTTCACGTTATATAAACAGTCTATATAAATAATCTTCATGTTAGATAAACAGTCATATATAAACAGTCTTCATGTTATATAAACAGTCTTCATGTTATATAAACAGTCTTCATATTATATAAACCGTCATCATGTTATATAAACAGTCATATATAAACAGTCTTCATGTTATATAAACAGTCTTCATGTTATATAAACAGTCTTCATGTTATATAAACAGTCTTCATGTTATATAAACAGTCTTCATGTTATATAAACAGTCATATATAAACAGTCTTCATCTTATATAAACAGTCTTCATGTTATATAAACAGTCCTCATGTTATATAAACAGTCTTCATGTTATATAAACAGTCATATATAAACAGTCTTCATGTTATATAAACAGTCTATATAAATAATCTTCATGTTAGATAAACAGTCTTCATATTATATAAACCGTCATCGTGTTATATAAACAGTCATATATAAATAGTCTTCATGTTATATAAACAGTCTTCATGTTATATAAACCGTATATAACAAGGGACCATTATATACAGGGGACTATTGTATACAAGGGACTATTATAGACTATTATATGCAGGGGATCATTATATACAGGAGACCATTATATACAGGGGATCATTATATACAGGAGACCATTATATACAGGGGACCATTATATATAGGCTGAAGAGGTTAAGACATAAACGATATTCTGCAGATGTTACTCAACTAAAGGACTATTATTTTTCACTAAATCTGGAGATTAGCCAACTGTCTAAATGATTTTCATTCATTCGCTAGAGAGAGTCAAACACTTAAACAAAATATGTGTACTTTCTATCCTTGGATCCTGAAAGGCAAAACTGTAACATATTCACATAATTATTATTCTCCAATAGTTCAGTAGAGTTTCTTTGTCAGCTTAGTGCATTATATATATATATATATATATATGTGTGTGTGTGTGTGTGAATGTTTGTTCAGAAATTCTCTGATAAGAGTCTTAAATGGAGGTTAATATGGCATTGGTTGAGATTATAATTGTGAGTTTTAAGTGGCTTACTCATTAAAATTGTTTGTTTTTAAATTATTCTAAATCCTTAGTTATATGGACCGAAGACCCAAGAAGTCCTCCTCAGGAGCAAGATTTAAAGTCCTCATCGTCTTAAGCTTATATTCTTATAAATACGAAAAACTGTTTAGCTTTAAGTCATATTTGTTCAAACATCTATCATACATATATTATACATACGATACATCCATGATACATCTATTATACATTTATTATACATATATGATATTTATTAACTTTTATAACGACGATCAGCTGATCTCCAAGATGATGATGATTTAAACAAACTAATTGTTTTATATTTGGAGATAATTTGTTTCTAATAACTATCACAGTAATTCACTAATACTGACACTGATTTATTAAATATAGAATATAATGGCCTCTACAATAAGGACTAGCATAATAGTGAATCCATGTGTTGTCATTGGGGAATCCCCAAAGTTAGCCAGCTCTTGATTGGATATTACGATTAGGTCCATGGTCAAAGATCGTGTCGTCATTGGGGAATCCCCAAAGCTATCTAGCTCTTGATTGAATATTACGATTAGGTCCCATGGTCAAAGATCGTGTCGTCATTGGGGAATCCCCAAAGCTATCTAGCTCTTGAGTGAATATTACGATTAGGTCCTATGGTCAAAGATAGTGTTGTCATTGGGGAATCCCCAAAGCTGGTCAGCTCCTGATTGGATAGTACGATTAGGTCCCATGGTCAAAGATCGTGTCGTCATTGGGGAAGCCCCAACGCTATCTAGCTCTTGACTGAATACTGCGATTAGGTCCCATGATTAAAGATCGGACGCATTTATAACCCAATTAGATATGTTTTTTTTTTAAAAAATACTATCACATATATAACTGAGATAAATGATCTGCTTTATTTGTTATAACAGATATGTTTGTTTACAAAATCATCCGAGTTCCCATGATCATTAATTGTTATTTTCACATTATTTATAAACATTCTCTTCCTGATTTACCAGGACATAATATTTCCTAACAAAGGTCGCATTTTTGTATCAAAATACGACCGGGTCCACCATATGTTTCAATTCTATATCTGAATCACAAACGATTATAAACATCACAAATTATCATAAATGGAACTCAAAACAATTTGGCATCTGTTTAACACCGATGTCGTTATACGCAAGATGGTGCTGTCACTAGAGATGCAAAGTTTTTGTCTATCACTTTTAAATAGTGGTATAGTAATGTCGATATAATTTCACACTTTCCTGTTTAAATTCATGTTGATTCTTTATGCGATGACGAAGATTGAAAGGTTGTATAATATTGATAAAGAATGTATATAGAAATTAAGTATAGTTAATGCCGAATAACGCTGAAGTTAAATCAGAAGTGGATCATTTGATAAATTCACCCTCAAATATTTCAACTATCATAATAAAATCTTCGCAATAATATCACTTCTTACATTACTTTCTGTCAATTATAAACAATTATTTAAACAGTCTAGACAGTACCTAAGTTATCAGAATTTTGACGAGATAACTCGCGATATTATTTCAGCTCAAATTTGTATTAAATATTTGACTGACAGTTTATTATATACAGAGATAATCCGTTATTCCGACAAGGTTTGTCACATGATAATATGTCGGATAAAAGTGAATGTCGAGATGCATGATCTGCTCATTGGAAAGGTCACACATTTGTGTGCTTGTAATTAGCCATGAATGATTATGATTGGCTATGAGATAGTTACAGGCAATGGAACCATCGTATATCGGCGTGTATGGTCTTGGAGGATCGTAACTGGTTGCGATATAGCAATTATCGCGGGTGGGCAGGTTAATAAAACATTAATGACAAAATGTTGGTGTATCTGAATTAACTAGCGGAAATATTTGGTAACGTTTTCGTGTCGTCGGATTATTGAGGTCATTTTACATTGAAATGTCACATTCTCTTGGCCAAATGAAGTGTCTGAGTTGGAACGCGGAACGCGAGTTTGTCGGATTAAAGTCGATGTCCGGATTAATGGATTCTCACTTTATTTATAGCGCGCATTTTAATACCGACGAATTACTAGTGGTGATGCGATGAGTTAGTATGGAAAAATAAACATCCAGGATACATAATCCGTCAGATCTAGAGCAACTTACGGCAAACGACTTCTCGTTCTGGATTGGGCCTCTTCCTATAAACAGTGATGATCCACTGTCAAATCGAAGACCTCGTTTACGTCCTGTTGTCTCACTACGGGAGTATTCCATACAATCCATGTAAAGCGTAACGACATCATTCTTTATCTTAAGACCAATACTAGTCCATTGATGGACAAAACTCGGTACTGAGAATCTTACTAAAACCTCAGACGTCTCCGACTTTCTGTAGTCAGTGTAATAAAGTTTAATATCCATCATACCCTCGCTGGATGATGGAGACAGACTGACGCCAAGTTGGATTATGGTACTAGCTGGATTGACAACGGAGAAGAGGAATCCTCCCAGATCATCACTCGGTATGACAGTTATCAGGATAGCGAAGTCATCGGGTAACGTGGTAAGGAAGGCCGCTGCCGGCTTCTGTATGTTGGCATTACGTTTGATGAGGAAGGCCGGATAGCCGTCGATGCCCTTAAGATAACTGATCGAGTCATTGCCGCTGATGTTCGTGATGTCGGTGATCTGACCGAGTGGCGAGCCTCGTGGGGGGTCGATGGCCTGCATCAAGTCCATCTCTTGGAAAGCTGAAAATATGACGAGGAGTTAGAAATGTTCTGAGGAAAAACATTTTGATTGATTTAATGCTAATTTAGCACTCTTCAAAATGACACAGTTATTTATTCAACCTCGATACAGGTAACACGGGAGACGTGTGGATAATTTAAGATTTGTACCTTCACCTCAACATTTACCGATAAATAACAATAAGCCATACATATATTAAAATGAATATTATTTTTATTTGTTTTCTTCTCTCTCAATCGGTATTTACAACTTCATGGCCTTTCCGATATTCAAATCTATATTTAGGGAATATTAACTCCTGTGTATCATCCATTCTAATAATAATGTGTATCAGAACCATGTGGTGATGGAGACTATACAGATATTATATCTTACTGGTGCAAGGACAGGCTTTCCCACATGTTTTGTAAAAGGTTATTGGTGATTGTGAAGGCTTTTCTGCACATGGTAAGCTAAATTGGCCGAGCGCCCTCCAAAGGTAATAAAGCGAAGTCATCGATGAAACACCCTTCAGATATGACCACGCCGAGATTCGTACTCAGGTTATAGTGATCTGTGTTCAAACGCGCTTCCAGTTAGACCATGGAGAGTGAGAGAGGAAAAGCATAAATTACAATGCTTTGACAGTGAATTTGCTTCACTAAAGAGTGTATATCTTGGAAATAGAGCCAAATGCATGAAACCCAATCTAAAAAAAACCCACAACGAACGATGGTAAATTGCACTATTTCCCCTTGATAACCGCTTTAAAGCTATCATAACGTTGCCATTCTAAGATCGACACACACATATATATATATATATATATATACATATATCAAATATTGCCACACGTTATGACTAGTTAAAGAAAGCTAATATCTAAATATCGGCTAGATAAGCAGAGAGATAGCAGAATTCTGCTATCTAACCAGTAGACTGACTGTTAATATTCCGATCCAATAAACCACTAATCAGTAGTTATCTTTAAGGTTACAACAGAAAACGCTATAACGCCACCTTTCGGCCGTTTATATCTGAAGAAAATAGAATTAGTATTGAGCTCCCTGCTGAGATTGTGGACTTTTTCTTATCCTGATCGAAGTCTGGTATTTTGTTAAGTTTTCTTCGTTCTAATCTCAGCTTAAAGAACATTAACATTACTCGCTGATACGATAACGATATCTTCCTACTCTTGAAAGAACCAAACCACTTCGGGCCATACGGATCCAGAAGGGAGATTGTAGCTTAAGCATTCTGGATATGGCATTCTTTATTCCGGAAACTGGGTCTGATATTATCAAAACCAGACACGGAGACTTAACTCTGTCTGGTTTTGTGTCTTCGGAAGGCGAGTTTATATTTTTGTGGGCGAGTGAAGGTTTTAATAAAAATAATTCTTTTAGCGATAACTCGGTGTCTAGTGTTTTGTTTGATTATATATATATATATATATATATATATATATATTATATATATATATATTAATACATGGCCTAAAACGATCGAAATATATCTCGATATAGTCATATTTGTTGACCGTGACACACATATAGTCGTTATTTACTTCAGTGATCGTGGATGGATACTCCTCTGGCAGTTGACTAGTTGTAGAATAGCATACTTTAGCCAGTCAAACCTTGTGTAATAATGATGATGGTTGTGATGATGATGATGATGATGATGATGATGATGGAAGTAGTGGTGGCATTAAATTACTTCTACCTCTCTGTATTACTTTTATTTCTTGTGGACAGATAAAATGGACATTTGTTTTGTTTCAAATCATCAAATTATTTCAGATTAATTCTAACCAAAGACATTTCTATATTGACACACGAAGTAATAGTCAAATGTTGCTTTTTGAGGCTCACTTTTGTGTTTATGGGAGAATAAATGAATTGAGGGAACTGTAAAGATAATGAAACGAAGTGAAAGATGTAAACATCCTTTAGACACAGTCG
This sequence comes from Paralvinella palmiformis, assembly GCA_025642065.1. Taxonomy (NCBI): domain Eukaryota; kingdom Metazoa; phylum Annelida; class Polychaeta; order Terebellida; family Alvinellidae; genus Paralvinella; species Paralvinella palmiformis. The sequence goes on along the minus strand of JAODUP010000803.1, from coordinate 31,533 downwards.
GTTCGGGTTTTGAGCCCGGATGCTACAGATCTGTGGCCCAGCGTCGTACCAGTTAGTCTTTTATATAAGGTAGTTCCTGTTTAAACTAAAATTATAGAAAATATAGAGGGAGTGGGGGTGGTATGTTGCGAGGGGGATTGAGTAGAGGAGGGGGGGGGTCTGTGGATGGTTGTTTAGACGATGTGAAGGATGTTTCTAGTTTCTAGCAATAACATGAGAGAGAAATTTTAGTAAATGATCACAGTTTATAAAATCACAGCAGATTGTTGTTTTTCTAATAAATGTTTAGTTAAAGTAAATTAAGAACCCGTTAAAAGATTTATTTACGTTCCGCGAATTATCACAAAAACACGTCTTTATGGAATACATAAACAAACTGACTGTATGTCGGGATTAAGAGGTGGGATACGCAGTTCCGGATATCCTGGCTAAAGGTGAAGGTTAGAATGTTATCAGCAAGGATCGAGTGGGTTGTGGTTAACGTTTGGTATTTGTGAATGAAGAATGAAATAGTTTAAATCTTATCGGGATATATAAATACTTTGACCACTTATCTGGTTCAATATCGGGGGTGGGGGGAGGGGGGGGGGATGGAGGAGGTTATCATCCCATAAAATAACTACTCAGCTGTTAGTAAAATGTCGATGTATGTCTAAAGAAGTTATCGTCGATGATATAAACTATATAACACTTTTGGTGATGGGAGAAATAAACCATCTGGACGAAAAATAACCTTCTGGACAAATGTTTTGTCTGACAAATCATGTAGAAACAACCCCCCCCTTCTCTCTCTCTCTCTCCTCTCTCTCCTCTCTGTGTGTGTGTGTGTGTGTGTGTGTGTGTGATGATATTAAGGATATAATCAATGTTATTTAGAATGGTGGCTTGAGACTGTTATTTTAAGACACACATCCTGCTGACAATCATCAATAAATCAATCATAGATCACAATAGGACACAAGAGATCACAATAAATCAAGATTAATCTTAATCAGTTTCAGCAAAGAAACGGCAGAAATTTCTCTTTCCAGATCGAAATTTAATTAAAAAAAGAAACAATTAAAAAAATGGAAATAATATTTATTTTATTGTAATTATTTGTAGAGCGGTTTTATCAAAATTATATATATATATATATATATATATATATATAGAGAGAGAGAGAGAGAGAGAGAGAGAGAGAGAGCGTGAGAATACAATGGACTATAATAATATTTCATATGTATACATTTGTTCTTATTTTCGGGACGTTAACAAGTTCGTGAACTACATTTTGAAGCCCCTTAACGTTAGTTAGATAAGACCTGAGTATTATGATAAGATAAAAAAGGTAAACGATTATTAGTGGCATAGATTCAGTGAAGGATGGAGAATTTTGAGTTTGACAAGTTGGATGTAGATAAACTGTTATCTGTGGACCAGAGTGAGTGAGTGAGTGGGTGAATAAGTGAGTGAGTGAGTGAGTAGGTGAGTTGGTGAGTAGGTGGGTGGGTGGATGAGTGGGTGGGTGAGTGAGTGAGTGAGTGAGTGAGTGAGTGAGTGAGTGAGTGAGTGAGTGAGTGAGTGAGTGAGTGAGTGAGTGGTGGGTGGGTGGTGGGTGGGTGGTGATGAGTGAGTGAGTGAGTGAGTGAGTGAGTGAGTGAGTGAGTGAGTGAGTGAGTGAGTGAGTGAGTGAGTGAGTGAGTGAGTGAGTGAGTGAGTGAGTGAGTGAGTGAGTGAGTGACAAAAAGACAATGACATAGATTACAAATCGTAGTTAGGGCATCAGAGCATCAGTTATGTTTGCAACGCGCACCCACGCAGGCACACACGCACGCACACACGCACACACACAGACAGATATATACGCCCAATTTAACTATAAATGGGTAAGACCTATAGCCGAGGGACAGCTGCCTAGAAAAACATACCCCAAACACAGGTATATGTCGGATTCGAATAGAGAGAGAATAGAGGTTTGATGTGCAGCGTTCTATCAACTGAGCTATAAAGATGGGTGATGATATTATAAACAATCCCAAACAATGTCGGAAATGAGCTGTTCGTGAAATCTTTCAGAAGAGAAGAGCCATCCCCTTGAGAGTGATGCGCTATATGTCTGATCTTATCTCCCAGTTTGATCATATATGACTATATCTGTTATCATAAATCATATCTACACTGACAGCTATAATTGGAAGAGATATCTTATGATCTTCAATAATGACTGTTAGCAATTTGTTGACTAAATACTAACATTTATATAAACAGTCGAAAGACGAAGTTCCTTTAGGAAGTATAATATTTCTGTTCGGGATCTTCGGTTGACATATTGCTGATCGATGTTTACTAACAATAAAGAGTTCAGGATTAATTTATCGGTAAATAGCACTCATCTTTCTTCTATGTTTATAACGATCTGTTTAGATGCTCATCTCGATTGTTTCATTCTATAGCGTGTCTGATACAGCGATAGTAGAGTGCACTGCGCTGAAAATCTCAACGTCGGGGTTCGAATACCGGTGTTATCTGTACTTGTATGAAATGTTACGTTAAGGTATCGTCTCTGGGCTATTTATCTCGGATGTGACTAAACAAAACATGTATACATCCATCTTCAATGGATAGTAAAGATGTTTTATTATTATTATTATTATTATTATTATTATTATTTTTATTATTATTATTATTATTATTATTATTATTATTGATATAGAACGACAAAGATTGTATAAAGTCCCTTTAGAAAACAAGAAAGACTAAATTATTTCAAGACACGAGACAGTAAACTATCGATAAACAGCTGACTGTATGGATATATTACCTAGATAACATCTTAATCAGGATTGATCCATGTTGAGACTCAGTCAAGAAATAAACGTTCTTCTTAAATTAAAATATCCTGATTAATCTTAATAAGCGGAGGATGCCTTCCTATCGGGATATTAGTCATATCCTGTGAGTATTTCGACCACACAGATTTAAGGACGGTCTGGATTTCGGGATCTCCTAACGAAGTACATATCCCGATTTGACGATATCAGATCCAGACATGAACCATAAACAGAACTGTCAGGATCTGTCTAATATAAATGTTAACATTTCAAACATTCAGCGGCTCACTTCAAGCGAACCTAGGCACTAATTTGAACTGATTTATTATGTACTTTACTGACTTTATATTATTTTATTATATATATATATATATATATATATATATATATATATATAGCCTCATTTGAAGGCCTGACCTTTGACTTTTCTATGTCATTAATAATTTCTGGCTAATCCATTTGAGATGTTATAGTCATGACAACGTCTTTGTATACGTCACAACATATTGTGTGGTCGTGCTAAATACAGAAATGTAATAATTTCATGCACTATTGAAGAAAAATAGGCGAAGGAAACTTTTAGACGACTTAAAATGTCTGGTATTCAACCACATCTGAGATAAACACTCTCCACCCTTCCTCCTCTCCCCCCACCCGATACCGATCTCAGATGAGATAACTCGAATGAGTAAAGAATCAAATTAAGACATATTTCATGTGATTTACCATAATTACCGATTCATCAAATAATACAATTATAACAAAATGACTGCCCTCTGGCTGTATGCTTTGTATTTCTTTTTAAATATTTCTTCTGAAGAACCATTTGAAGGAGAAAAAATCGAGTATATAAGAAACAGTGACATTGATAGTTTGTTGATATCGAGAAGAGCAGATCCATAGACTCGTCAGTGGGTGGGGGGGGGGACTTCCGGTGGGAGGAAGTGAACGAAACATCTCCCATCTGTCACGTAGAATTACCTTTAATTTAAGTACTTTTTAACGGAATCAAATATTTATAACTCAGGCTTTTAACCGACGACCAATTTACATTAACTAGAGATAGATGCTAAAAAATATTAATTATTGCTCTTCAAATATGATTTTTATCATTTCCTGAACAGGAAAGGAGGATCTATAATAGTGGATTATCGCTTGATAATTGTTTTTTTCCTGTTTATATTAAATATTCACAGATCAACGAAGATGAGTGAATGCGTTATCTACCAGAGCGAAATTAAAACAACAAAAAACCCATCCAAGTACCGCTGAATTATGATGGATGTTACCACAAAAACTATTAAATGATTAATGATTTAGCTAAAATGGGTTTTAATTCTAATGCTACCTGCTGCTGTCATGGAAACGAGAAACACACAGGAAACGATAATATGGTTAAATGTCCATAAAACTCACGTTTTGTAAATGGCCTAAAACAGCTGACAAATAATTGATTACAGAGCGATGGCTAAATCAAACAAAACACACGCGCGCGCGCGCACAATAACAGCTGCAGCAACAGCGGGGCTCACACACTCAGACAGACAGACAGACACAACAAACAAAAGTTAGCTAATAAACTGTTAGCATTTTACGGAGAACAATAAAACTAACAAACTACTAACATTAGAGCGTCCAAAATACACGACTACACCCAACTCGAGTACTTTGTGACCCCAGACTCTTAGGGATAGCTAAAGATCCTGAATGCACCTGAATCTCCTCTAAACCTTCGACCGCCGGAGAATGAAGTCGGGTTTATGAAGAGAAGCTGATAACCTTGTCACTCTTAAATGAAAGTAATCTACATAAAATATAGCTGATTAAATGAGTTGTTAATTGGCTACTAATTGACAAATGGCCATAATATGTGTGGTTATTTGTGTCCGAGATCCGGACAGAGGGTTCTTGACGGATCCTTGATACAGAAAGAAAGAGAGGTAAAGAGAGGATGACGAGGAGTAGAGAAGTTATTTGAGGTATTATTGTCATGGATAGACTTTCCGATGATTCGTTGTTTAAACTCAACACCATCTGATCCAGATAGAAAGATCATCCTACAACCTGGATACTAACCTAATAGCCTGTATACAGCATAGACCACCAGGACAACAAATAACATTATTAGGACAACAACTTACACCACCAGAACAACAACTAACAATATTAGGACAATAACCTACACCACCAGGACAACAACTAACATTGTTAAGACAACAACATACACAACCAGGACAACAATTAACAATATTAGGACAACAACCCACATCACTACACTAGAACAACAACAACTAACAATATTAGGACAACAACCTACACCACCAGAACAACAACTAACAATATTAGGACAACAACCTGTACCACCAAGACAACAACTAACAGTATTAGGATAACAACTTACACCACCAGAATAACAACTAACAGTATTAGGCCAACAACCTACACCACCAGGACAACAACTAACAATATTAGGACAACAACCTACTCCACCACAACAACATCCCATTAACACCACCCCGCTAACAACATTCCAGCGCAACCAGACAACACCCCCCCCCCCTTCCCATACCTACTCAGACAATGACACTATTGTGTACACAGATCCAGGTATCCGGATATCAAGAACTTTATCATTTCTGGTTTGTGGCCTTTCTTAATCTTCAAGATACTGAACTTAACATTAACATAACAGTAAACATTGTCAGAAAACAAGGACAAGTCCTGGCCATTTCGGTAAGTACAAGGCCGACCTTCGGGATTGTTATACCAGTGATATCCAGACAAATAGACGACTTCTAAAACAAACGACTGGACAGCGAACAATATTCACAACTAGTACGATACATGGCGGCAACAAGAAGAACTAAGGTTGTGAGTTGCTACCCAGCACGTCGCTTAATATAAGAGTGCAATAATAACTCTAAAATTAGCAATATAATTATATTGTCTGTCGGAGAGAGGGCTATAAAATCATCCTCATTACAAGCTCCTATGTGGCTGATTCATGTTGATGAAATCGATCAGACTCCAGAGATCCATAAAATTATGTTCCTCATCATTGGACATAAGCCGTGAATATTGTCTCTTGTCTAGACCATTTCTATCAATCAAATGAAGATCATACAGAAGCAGTTAGCGTGTGTACTGTATCTTTAAGCACTGTATCTTATAATAGATGATTTATGACAACAGATTCGTCGTCAAGTTGATGATGTTTCTAACCTGACTCTCTAGACGTCTAACCATTCTAACAGTTAACCGTATATTACGTTCACATCTTTTGAAAATAATGATTATACTAACAAAACACTTTGATAATATAACTAACAGAAAAAGTTGTCCACCGTAAAGGTTTGTTATCACTTTTTATTGGTGGAAATACCAGGATCTTGGCATTTTAATAATCTATTTGAAAATAAATTATGTCATATTTACAACGTGAATCGAATACCCGACTTAAATCTCCCCTAATGACGTAGATTATAGATAGCAACGTCTCTATCGTGAAATTATAAACAAACATGTCTTGATGTAGCACATTAAGATATATTTATCAACAATTTAACTCGACATTTTCTCTTCTAACTGACCTTTACTCAGAAAGTTTTAATTTATATTAAATTTAAAGTTTTATTATTAAATATTTATTAACATACTTGTAATCTGGAGATTACTGTTTGGAAAACTTAACAAAGAACAAACAGAATAGTGTTGTAATATGTTTACCTTTGACTTTCTGGAGCTTTCAACATACACACATATACACACACAGAGTGGGTGAGAAAGACAGACAGACAGAACAGACACACACACAGAGAGAGAGAGAGAGAGAGAGAGATAGAGAGGGGGAGGTTTACACACACACACAGAGAGAGAGAGAGAGAGAGAGAGAGAGAAAGGAGGTATTCTACTAAAAATTAATGACGTTTTGCGACTAATTATATAAACTCTCAACTACTGAGAACAACTTCAGTGGAAGCAATTAGCTAAGAGTTAATTAGCGATATCCATTTAATATCATGGAATGTAACACCTGGACGTCAGGATTCAGTAGAATCTTACTGTCGCCCCTATTTTATAAATAGTGGAACATAGAACACACACACACACAAAGAGACAGAGAGAGAGAGAGAGGTGTGGTGGGTAATGTGATTAGTGTAAATAGCAAGACACCAACAGCATTGCTTACAGCAAAAATTACCCGTTTATAATCTAAACTCGTTGTCACTGGCATTCATTACTGACAGTACTATCCAGACAGAATCCAATTGGGCGAAACCTCAAACAGTCAACTAGTCGGCTCTCCCAGACCAGTTCAACAAAAGCACGGAATCCAGGAACCTAAGTAAACACAGATGCTGGACCAGACAGACGCATGTACTACTGGGCTGTAATATGTGGATCTACACCCTGAGAGTGAATAATGCGAAAACACGATTGTTAACGGCAAGAAAAACAATCTACATGAGACAGGACCAGCTTCTAGTACTAGTAGCTCCCTAAAGTTTTGTTGGTCGCCAGACAAACCAACAAAAACAGCATCCGTCAAGTAATCCACTCGTCTGGGTGTAAACAGTTCAGAAACATTAATTAGAAATGTCATAGAACGAACAGTGTCGTCGTTTCTCGAATTGTGACGTATATTTCACGAAACAATTCGACTATTCCTGATTAGAAAGGCATAAAAACGAACGTCTGATATCTAGACGTTAATTTGAATAAACCGATAGGGTTGTGTGTGCTAACGGCAACCAACCAATCCCCGCCATCGGGTGTTGGGCATTAACCAATCACAGTTTAGTAGTAATACCAAAATAGGTCAGCAATTGGGGGTTGTGTTTTATTTCTCATAAATTATGATAATCTTATTAATTAAAAGTGGAATATCAATTACTAGTTAGTGGCACAGGCGAACAGAAATGGCGTATTAACCTATCACCGTTAACAAATCATTAAATAGGTTATTATTTTAAAAAGGTGACGGTGACCCAAAAATAGTAAGAGCGCACGAAGTGACTTTTAGAGCAGTAGTTTTTGTTGAAATATATGAAGTTTTGTGATTTAGACAATTTCTAATATTTTTTGTCAATTTTGAGAGTTGATTGGCAACTCCCCTTTCTCTCTCTCTCTCTCTTTCTCTCTGTATGTGTGTGTGTGTGTGTGTGTGTGTTTGTCTCTCTCTCTCTCTCTCTCTCTCTCTCTGTGTGTGTGTGTGTGTAATAAGTACACTTTCTATTTCCAGTAGTGGAGCCTATTTCTAACAACATCGACCCAGGTGATGAAGCCAATAATCTATCGACATATTTATAGAAATTGTCAGGATATGTTCAACAACTCTCTCTCTCTCTCTCTCTCTCTCTCTCAAACACTTAATGGCTCTAACTCTGTCGATCTGTTAATTAAAAATAAACATTTGGCTTAAAAATATATGTCGATAGTAAATACAGAACTGGCAACTCTCTGGTATCTGGTACATGTGTGTGTGCGCGCGCGCATGTGTGTGTATGTGAGCGCGGTTGATGTATTTTTCTTTGCCTATGACTATATATATATATATATATATATATATATATATATACTACCGACCGAGCGCCATGGTAAAAGTTAATCTATTTACCCAAATGATAGTATATTGTTTTCAATTCATAATTCTGTCAGACTGAATATATTAATATAATTAACATAATGCGTCAGGTTATCGATTTACTGTATTTCGAGATCCTGAGATATATAGAACTTGTTAGTATTTAGTCATATCATATCCCACCAGTAATCCTGATTGATGTACCATCTAATTATCAGGTTTAGTGATACGACAACAGTCTAATACCCCATCAATTCAATGTCCCCCCACCCCAATTTAAAAAAAAGTAACTTTAAACCGCCCTTTCATTCAATTCATAAATTATTCAAATTTTGTCAATTTTACTGATCAGTTCGTTAAATTAGCACTAATTAATAATAAAGTATCATCAACAATTGATCAATAATTGATTAAATTTATATTAACAAATTACATTCCTTCATTTTTCACGATCGAGTCAATCTTTCCATGACGGCTCTTATCTTTTCGTCTTCGTCGTCGTTGTTGTTGTTGTTGTTGATGGTGCTGGTTTTCTTGTAATTGATATTATCATTGTTGTTGTTGTTGTTGATGGTGCTGGTTTTCTTGTAATTGATATTATCATTGTTGTTGTTGTTGTTGTTGTTGTTGATGGTGCTGGTTTTCTTGTAATTGATATTATCATTGTTGTTGTTGTTGTTGTTGTTGTTGATGGTGCTGGTTTTCTTGTAATTGATATTATCATTGTTGTTGTTGTTGTTGATTGTTGGTTTGGGGTGGTTTTCTTGTAATTGATATTATCATTGTTGTTGTTGTTGTTGATGGTGCTGGTTTTCTTGTAACTGATGTTATCATTTTTGTTGTTGTTGTTAATATTATTGCTGTTATTATTATTATTATTATTGTTGTTATTACTGTTGTTGTTATTACTGTTGTTGTCGTTGTCGTTGGTAGTATTGGTGTTCGTGTTGGTGGTCTCGTTATTATTACAGTTGTTATTGTTGTTGTAATTCTTCTTCTTATTATTATTATTGTTGTTGTCGCCGTTATTGTTGTTGTTGTTTTTATTGTTGTTGTTATCGTTGATGGTAGTGGTTCGTGATATTCCAGCGGATATTATGTACCAGTTGTTTATGTCAGTCAGTCAGTCAGACAGTCAGTCAGTCAGTCAGTTATTCAGTCAGTCAGTCAGTCATTTAGTAAGTCAGTCACTCAGTCAGACGGTCATTCGGTCATTCAGTCAGTCAGTCAGTCAGTCAGTCGGTCAGTTATTTGGTCGGTCGGTCGGTCAGTCAGTCGGTCAGTCAGTCACTCAGTCAGTCAGTTATTCAGTCAGTCATTCAGTCAGTACTTCAGTCAGTCAGTCAGTCAGTCAGTCAGTCAGTCAGTCAGTCAGTCAGTCAGTCAGTATCAGTCGGCCAGTTATTCGGTCGGTCGGTCAGTCAGTTGGTCGGTCGGTCGGTCGGTCGGTCGATCAGTCAGTCAGTCAGTCAGTCAATCAGTCAGTCAGTTATTCAGTCAGTCATTCAGTCATTTAGTCAGTCAGTCAGTCAGTCATTCGGTCAGTCAGTCAGTCAGTCAGTAAGTCAGTCAGTCATTCAGTCAGTAATTCAATAAGTCAGTCAATCAGTCAGTCAGTCAGTTAGTCGGTCAGTTATTCGGTCGGTCGGTCGGTTGGTCAGTCAGTCAGTCAGTCAGTCAGTTATTCAGTCAGTCATTTAGTCATTCAGTCAGTCAGTCAGTCAGTCATTCGGTCAGTCAGTCAGTCGGTCAGTCAGTCAGTCAGTAATACAGTCAGTCATTTAGTCAGTCAGTCAGTCATTCGGTCAGTCAGTCAGTCAGTCAGTCAGTCAGTCAGTAATACAGTCATTCATTTAGTCAGTCAGTCAGTCATTCGGTCAGTCAGTCATTCGGTCGGTCAGTCATTTGGCCACTCAGTCAGTCATTCATTCAGTCAGTCAGTCAGTCAGTTATTCAGTCAGTCAGTCATTCGGTCGGTCAGTCATTCGGCCAGTCAGTCAGTCAGTCAGTCAGTCAGTCAGTCAGTCGGGTCTGGACGGAGATCTCAGTAATTGGAAAACGTCACGGCAAACATAAACAATAAACTATATATATATATATATATGTGTGTGTGTGTGTGTATGTGCATGTGTGTATGTTTTTATGCATGCGTGTATGTATGTGTATATGTATGAGTGTAGTAAAAGCTATACCTAACACCACTTGTATTCTACGTTAAATGACCTACATTGTTCCACTAGTAATGATTGGTTTGATTGTTGTAAAGTAATCATGAGTTGTCTGATTGTTGTAAAGGAATCATGAATAGTTGATTGTTGTAAATTAATCATGAATAGTTTGATTGTTGTAAAGGAATCATTAATAGTTTGATTGTTGTAAAGGAATCATTAATAGTTTGATTGTTGTAAAGGAATCATTAATAGTTTAATTGTTGTAAAGGAATCATGAATAGTTTGATTGCTGTATATTTTATGTTAATTTAAATTCTTCAATCTGATATTTATTGACCAATCATAGGTCAGTCGATTTTCTCCACCCCCTCCTTTCACCCAAATATCCGTGGTCAGTGCGTTGCTGTTTCCAAATAGAGCACAGTGCTAATGTTAATATGACAATAACATCTCCTACATCACAATTAGAAGACAAAAGAATGTTTACTAATTAAATCATTGTTTTAACAGATCATCATTCTCTTTGTATTGTGCTAGAGTTTGTGAATACTTCAGATAATCGTCGTCTCACAATTGAATATTTGTAATTTTGGATTAACACATAATTCTTTAATAAATGTATATTAATACAGGTAAAATTTGTATAACATTAACATTAATTATATTACCATGTAAGCAACATCAAAGTCAGTTTATAAACAATGCAGCGCACTCGTTTTCACAAAATGTGGCTCCAAACAAAAACAAAACAAAAACAAAAAACAATTTAAACGAACAGTCACTAAATGTACCATAAATGCTATGAATGTGATTTTATTACAAGTTACAGTTCATATGTGTTAACCTTAATAAAAAAATACATGTAAACTTATCTTGTGTTGTTATTGATTTTTGCGTCTTATAAACACAATATCAGATCATACTTTAAAAACACCTAAGGTAATAAGAAAGGTTGTCTCCTAAGACAGGTTTTACTCTATATTAATGTCTGCAGTAGACATAAAAACGAATTATTATTTACCATATCAACAAATGTGCGTTTTAATATTTTACATATAAATTATGTAAATGTTCTCCTTACTATCTGCATATTCTTATTTGGATATTTCCATTCGAAGGACACTTACTACGTGATCCAGTAAATAAAATAAATTTTCGTGGATTTCTCTACAAAAGATCTTGGTTAGAATTTTCTGAACGATCCTGAACGTAAAAGCGACTTCGTGTTTCTGGGTAGTGCTAAAAGAGAGCATTAAATTGTTCAATAAATGAAACATGTATCGTAAACATAAAGAGAGAGAGAGAGAATGATGGCTCTCTTTACTATTTACATCAGTGTCAACAAAGGGCAGAGATAACTGGTGCTTTATTTAGGTTTAGCGTCATCAGCAAGGTAAGTTTTGGCAAAGTGCCCGTTTACACAGTGACCGGTACATTCTGTAACGGAATATTAATCACACACACGCACACACACACACACACGCACACACACACACACACGAGATAACTAAATTGATAAACCAAAGGAAATAATGATCTCTCTACTATCGGAATGAGGAGTTTCAGAAGAGAAGTTGGTGTCTTTGTGAGAAATCTCGTCTCAGAATAAACCAAATCTCGTCTCACACTACAGGAAGTCTGTAATTCGATGGAAACTGGGGATGTGCGCTTATTAGAACATTAAAAAAATTAATACTTAGATAATGCACTTTAAACAGACGCATATCTGAAAGAACACACACACACATATGATGATGATGACGATGATGATGAAAAAGATGTTAATGTTTATGAGGATGCTGTTAAGAACAACCCAAACATCAATCGATATGATTCTAGATCTTTAACAAAACGTCTTCCTGGAACTACATACTGTTGATTCGCTTAACGAACACCAGATGTCGTTTTTTAATAACATTCGCACCATTTTTTTTGCGATTTTTGTCGTCAAAAAATAAAGCGAACGAAGTAAAGTCATTTATTAACAAAATAAGATAACAGAAGGTTAACGTGGTGGAGATTTATAAAACAGATAGATGTATCTCAATAAGTGGGTGGTATATCAGTATCTGGGTGGTAGGGTGTCTATGTCTGTGGGTGCTGATCTGTCTGGGTAATTAGAGGTCTGGATTTTCTGAGCAGGACAGTTTATATATGACTGATGTCTGGTCTTCTGGATCACAGCGTCCTGAATACCTGCGTGTCTGGATTACTGGGCGGGAGTGTGTCTGGAGTGGAGTGTGTCTATGTGACTGGGTTCTAGAGTGGACTTCGTCTATGTGACTGGGTGTCTAGAGTGGACTTCGTCTATGTGATTGGGTGTCTAGGAGCACTGTCCATGTAACTGTCACTATCTAGATGATGTGATGTCACTATCTGGATGATGTGATGTCACTATCTGGATGATGTGATGTCACTATCTAGATGATGTGATGTCACTATCTAGATGATGTGATGTCACTATCTAGATGATGTGATGTCACTATCTAGATGATGTGATGTCACTATCTAGATGATGTGATGTCACTATCTGGATGATGTGATGTCACTATCTAGATGATGTGATCTCACTATCCGGATAATGTGATGTCACTGTCTAGATGATGTGATGTCACTATCTAGATTATACAATGTCTGGATTATGCGGTGGCACATTAGATAATAGTGTTGCTCCGGGCAGATCCAGACAATCCATAAATTATAACAAACAGCTGGCGACTGTTATAGTATAACAAGCAGCTGGCGACTGTTATTGTATAACAAGCAGCTGGCGACTAATATAACAACCAGATACCCTAACTCGAGCCCAATGAAGTGTATCTAAACGTATCCACAATATCGCTCTGTAAATACACATTTCTGTCTTCAAAATACATAAATTAGTTATAAATTATTGACAAAACTTGATAATGGAGAATGTTGGAGGGGTATTTAGACCAGCTTGACCCGCCCTCTAACGGACACCAGTTAAACTAGATATCCTCAACACTAATCATATATGTGGGATGTCCTTATTAAATATTACCACCTTTAGAACAATCTGATCATCGAGACATCTCGGTGATATAATATATGTGACGTCATCGCAATATATAGTAACTTCAAACATTATGCCCAGACAGCTGATATATATATATATATATATATATATAGAGAGAGAGAGAGAGAGAGAGAGAGACCAAGATAATATGCTCGAAGTTTGTAGCTTGCCAAAAACCGATTTTGGTATAACAACACAAAATTCACTCCTTACAAACCGTAGACAACGCCCTAGCGACTTCTGGTAAAACTAACAGGATATCTGTTAGAGATACGATAAATCGCTATAAACGTGTGACATTAGAGAGATAAACTATCCGCAGCCAAAATAAAATGATTACATAACTGATATTACGTAATATGTTCTGGTGTCACGTGACCGATAATGGTATCCCAAATGGGACGTAATCCGAAACGAAACATGGCTCCAGCTGATAGGAGAATTTTAACCGAATCAGTAAAAATGGCCGGTTTTTGATTTATACATTAAATCTTGATGTTATTATACTAGAAAACTACACTTTAGCCTGACCTCTGGTAGGAACTGACACGTGGTATTAGACATCTTCTAAGGATATCAAAAGCGGACATTTATATAAAAGTGGTATCTAGTACAACCATGAACGAGAAGATTTGTAAATGGCTTGCCATAGCTTGTGTGTGTGTGTGTGTGTGTGGTGGTGTGAGTAGCCTAAATGGCATTCCTTAGATATTTGTGTTGCCTAATAGTGAAATTAACAACGTTAAAATATGTTAAACAAAGCTGCCACTAGTCAGTGTAATATATATATATATATATATATATATATATATACTAGTATGCCACCTGGTGGGAGCTAGAATAATTACAGTTATGAGCTACAATCTGGATATAGAGTTATTATTGATCTGTTCAGTTTATACACTAAATATACAATCACCAAATGTCTTGATCCAGTAAAAAGGTAACCTGCAATATAATCGGACAGGAGGGCATCCGATTTCGGGATCATACACTAAACATCATAAATCATATAGCAGACATTATATTTAAACATAGATTCTACACCAATAACATAATACACGTACAAGATGCTAGGTCACATGACAATACATCCAGACAATAAATATTTGTACTATCCTCGGAGTACCATCCCATCTCACGGATAAATGTTACCATATCGCTGGATTAACATCACGTTATTTAACAAGTTTTAAAATTTCTTAAATTATTCCCCAAAACTTTCCGGGAATTTTTTTAAAAGTAAGAAACAAAATGGACGATCATCATTTATTCCACCGATATAAATAACTTACTAACCTTTATTAATTACATTGTATACTATATCTCACATCTTATAAACTATATATATATATATATATATATATATATATATATATATATATATATATATATATATATATATAAACAACACACACACAGTATACTACATACACAATGTGTTTATTATAAAAAGTTGAATTATATATGCTCAGTTCCATTTTATGTTCTCCAACAGACAGAGAGTAACATCTCTAGTCTGTATAATAAAAGAAGATCTCTATTGTTAGTAATTGTTTTTAATAAAAGTGAAACAATATTAATTATTGTTTATCTCTTGGAATACTGACATCATTAGATATTAAACATACACATCAGAAAGAAACGAGTGATCAAACGTAGTACCATAATTAAAACATAATTGCTTGTTTGATTAAGATAGTCACCTTGAAAGTTCAAATATAAGAAAAAAAGTTAAAACAATTTATTATGATAATATAATCTGAACTCGTTCCATTATTCAAAATCAATAACTAACATTATGTTCTATTGACAAGAGATATCACTTTTTCTAAACATATTGATCTGACTGATTATATGTCTCTTTAATAAAATTTCATTACTACAATTTATGCGTCATCTTCAATCATAAACAATAAAATATAAGGTGTATCTATATAAAGTTCTATATAACAGTTAATATTGCACATGTTCACATTTAATATATGATGTAATGTGTGTATAGTAATGTAATAGAACTTATAGGAAATATGTAAATATATATTTCAATCAAATATTTAACATCATATAAATAGCCATATATATATATATATATATATATATATATATATATATATATATATATATTATCGTGATGATAAGTTATAATCGTTATTATATGTCATAATGATTAAATCAGTGCGTGCGTGCGTGCGTGCGTGCGTGCGTGCGTGCGTGCGTGCGTGCGTGTGTGTGTGTGTCTTAACACATTCTGTCATATGGGCATTATGTCGTCAATTATGTAAGTTGATAAGTCGACAAAAAACAAAACTATTTTAAACAAGATAAAAATAACATTGATAGCTCTATCGTGTTTTTGTATCTTAATAGTCAAACATTGATGTTTGGGAGTCGTGAAATGCTGGTACCACAACACAAACACACATACACACACACACACACACACACATACATACATACATACACTCACATAAATACACACACAAACAAACAAATATATAAACAGATCACATCTTATTCTAGTATAGAGATTGTAAAAGTTTTGTTGTAAATTGCGTTTATGTGTGTGTGTGTGTGTGGGGGGGGTGTATCCATTGACATGAAACATGAATCATTTCAATATTGAACTAGCATACGTTTATTATAAATATATTGATGATTTGGAATAAGTGTGTACATGATATATAATAACCTTATTAATGTCACTTTTAAATTATGTTGCAACTTTGTGGTATTACTGTGTATCAACGTCTACGGATACTCCCCCCCCCCCTTACCCAAAGTCACATTATTTCACACCAGTCTTATTATGTCGCACCAGTATTATTATGTCACACCAGTCACATTACGTCACACCCGTATTATTATGTCACATCAGCCTTATTACGTCACACCAGTCGTATTATGTCACACCAGCCTTATTATGTCACATCAGTCTTATTACGTAACACCAGTTGTAGTATGTCACGCCAGCCTTATTATGTCACACCAGTCACATTATGTCACATCATTCAATATATTTATTAGACAATGTATGTCAGATGCTCTAAGGTTATCTGAAGGTTATTTCTTTCTCTTTAATCAACATTTAAACAACAATGTACCTCTTTTGAAGTAGAAGTCTCGTCCTCATACTGAGGTATCATTAAGGGAGCTGGTGTATGGTTAATTGGGCTGAGGTATGCTTGGTTGAGGTATGCTTGAGTGGACTGAGGTGTGGTTGAGTGACCAGCGGTATGACCGAACTAAGATAGGGCTTAGTGGACTAATGTATTGGGGTTATTGGGATGAGATATGGATGAGGCTCAGATGAGGTATGGTTACATCATGTACTGAGGCATGCGGTTATTAATATAATTTAGATCAACTGTAAATGATAGCATCAGACTCCGGACTCGTGGTATGTTGGATATGATCTACCTACTCTATTACCTGAGCTAGAATTAAATATTAATAATATATATAATCTGTTTCTAGGCAGCCATCTTGATGACGTAGGAAAATTATTGAAAATAACTCAAATTAATATCTGAGTCTCTTATTTAGATGCAAAATCTAAGATATAATTTTTGGTATGTTTATAATTATTATTATTATTATCATAAAAGATGCAGTTCTCATTTTATATCACTAAACTCACCGCATTAGTTTTACATCTTACTGACAATAATAAAATTAATAAAATTTATAATAATAATACACATTTACTGTAACACTAAATCTAATTAAACCCATTCTACGATGTTTTAACAAATATTATAAAATTATCGTGTATTAAGTTTTTGCTTCTACCCTAATTCGGTTGTATACGAATTGATATGACGGAGTACCTTAATAATAGTAACATACCTCATCACAATATTAGCTTTATACCACAAAATTTAATTATCAAATTAATCTGAAACACACAGATAAAGGTAATAGAGTAACAGTCAAAATACACCCACATATAGTTATTATATGTTTGAATGATGATGTGTTGAAATGAGTATGGGGGGGGGGGGGAATTTGTAGTGAGTTACTTGATGGTCAGTGACCCCTAACTACAGATAATGACTGAAAGAAGGTCGTTTAATAGGAAGAGGAGATAAAACAAAGCCGAGATAGTGCGGAATAGATAGCACACACACACAGAGAGAGAGAGAGAGAGAGAGAGAGAGACACACACATAGAGATTAGAGAGAGACACACACAGAGAGAGAGAGAGAGAGAGAGAGAGAACACAAAGAAACAACAGGAGGAGAGAGGAGAGAGAGAGAGAGAGACACACAGGAAAAAATAAAGAGTAGAGAGAGAAGAGAGAGAGAGAGAGAGAGACACACAAGGATATATATATATATATATATATATA
This sequence comes from Paralvinella palmiformis, assembly GCA_025642065.1. Taxonomy (NCBI): domain Eukaryota; kingdom Metazoa; phylum Annelida; class Polychaeta; order Terebellida; family Alvinellidae; genus Paralvinella; species Paralvinella palmiformis. The sequence continues at coordinate 13,574 of JAODUP010000803.1, read as the reverse complement.
AGAGAGAGAGAGAGAGAGAGAGGGAGGGGAGAGAGAGAGAGGAGAAAGACAGAGAGAGAGGACACACACACACACACACAGAGAGAGAGAGAGAGAGAGAGAGTCACTAACAAAGGGTTAAATTAAAGTTTCAAGTTCTCTAAAAAGTGTTAGCCATCAAAGCGAAACGATCAATTAACGCTGTAACAGCATCGCCTGGATCAGAATTAACAGGCTGCTATCTGGATACTTCTGGATCACTAACACTAACAACTCTGCTACAGTATCTCAGAAACAATTACACGCCGACTTATTGTACCTCTAACTAACTACGTGTAACTAACTAATTTGTCGTTTTCTTTTGGTGAAAGAAAGAAAGAAAAAGGTTATTTAAAACACAAAAAACTGGGTCAATATCGGAATATTGAACACTTCCATCGGTATATATCAGTCTGCCCTATCGTGGTTCTGTATAACATGACCCCCCCACCTCCCCTCAATCCCGAATCTTGTCGAGCTCCTGTCAAACTGTCAATCTTTTTGCTAAGAAAATAAACTTGTTAGTGACACTTTGTTAAAGAAGAAAAAAGGTGAAATTGAAAGAAAATAGACGAAATATTGGCTTTATTGATATATGTCGATTTTTTGTGAGTCAAGGTCATTTGACTGGACGCTAATTATGGGACCCCCCCCCACACACACACACACACGCACACAGACACCGAGAGAGAGAGAGAGAGAGAGAGAGAGACAGACAGACAGACAGACAGACAAGGAAAGTGAGAGAGATCTATTAGAATAAAGAATATATTTAGAGATAAATGACGACTGTTATAGCCAAAAATATTAACAACTGACAGAAAAATTACACGTGTCAAGATATAAATATCATCAACAAGGATAAACATTGATGACACATTTTGACATTTATCAAACAATGGAACTGTCATATTGATATAAAAAAACTAAGGAAATACAACAGTCCCACAACCGGCCCCTTCCCCTTCTATGCGAGGGAGGGGGGTGGGTGATTGAAGACTATTTGTTTACACACGGTATATGTCAAGATTTATTATCTATCTGTTCAATTTAGTTAATTAATGATCCGTATCTCTGTAATTTATCTATGCCGATATAGAGGTGATATATCCAGAGAACACTCACTCTCTCTATCTCTCTATCATTATGATAACGACTTAATTCTGTTTTCAGCAAAACTCTTGGGGGGAGCTGTATAGGGTTAGATCATTAGAGTACACCTTATAGGGTTCGGCCCTGGACTGTAATAGATCATTAGAGTACACCTTATAGGGTTCGGCCCTGGACTGTAATATATCATTAGAGTACACCTTATAGGGTTCGGCCCTGGACTGTAATAGATCATTAGAGTACACCTTATAGGGTTCGGCCCTGGACTGTAATAGATCATTAGAGTACACCTTATAGGGTTCGGCCCTGGACTGTAATAGATCATTAGAGTACACCTTATAGGGTTCGGCCCTGGACTGTAATAGATCATTAGAGTACACCTTATAGGGTTCGGCCCTGGACTGTAATAGATCATTAGAGTACACCTTATAGGGCTCGGCCCTGGACTGTAATAGATCATTAGAGTACACCTTATAGGGTTCCGCCGTAGACTGTAATAGATCACTGAAGGAAGTACTTGTCTGGACAAACAACAACAACAACAACAACAACAACAACAATAACAACAATAATAAAGGTAACATGAACAGCAATAGCATGCTACTACTACTACTACTACTACTAATAATAATAATAATAATAATAATAATAACCACACAAAATAACACACAATTTCTATTTCTCATCATGCCTCATGGTGTTTATACTCATTGTTAGAAACGACTCCCGTGTGTGTGTGTGTGTGTGTGTGTGTGTGTGTGTGTGTGTGTGTGTGGCGGGGGGGGGGCGGTAGCAGGGTGGCCAAATAATGGCGAACGAAACAACATTTAAGTAAACTAATATTTCACGGTTAAGTAAACCACATCAAGAAAATATGTGGACAATTAAAATAGAAAATTATTAGATTACTTTTATTATAAATTAGAATATACACGTTCAAGGAAATAGTTCCTTTTGTCTCCCCCCCCCCCCCCCATACCCTTCCCACCCAACGTTCTCAGAACGGATATAATTTACGTTAGTAAGCAAATAAACACTCCTCAATATCACTGAACCGTGAAAAAATGATCTGTGATAATAATTGTAAAGTATTATAAGATCTCGTGATAACATCAATATTGTTCTTATCGCGACTTATATCAACAGAAGATATATTTATCAAGGTAGTATGTTTTTGTCAGAGCTCTCTCTCTCTCTCTCGTGTGTGTGTGTGTGTGTGTGTGTGTGATGCGTCTGAAAACAGACTTACAAACACGGACGAACCGTAAAACCAACTTAATATACAATAATAATAATATTACTACAAGAGATGACCTAACTAGAAAATGTCAACAGATAAAACTGTCCATAGATCAGATGATAGCTTCATAAAGTTTATCCTTCTGTCGTCAAGTACATTTAATTTTTTCCTTTATATAATGTTACCTACGTCGGTGCTGAGAGACAATCATTGAACATCAGTCTAACAGATAACAACAACGTGACATCTTCACGATAGATTTATATCTTTCGGTGCATTTCACAAGCACTAACACGTATGGATGAAAATACCTGTCCCCCATATATATATATATATATATATATATATATATATATATATATATATATATATATTATATATATAAAGTTGTTGAATGAACTTCTCTCTCTCTCTCTCTATATATATATATATATATATATATATATATAGAGAGAGAGAGAGAGAGAGAGAGAGAGAGAGAGAGAGAGAGAGAGAGAGAGAGACTGTCACTATAATTTTAACTCGGATGCCTGCCGTAGCTTTCAGACGCCAACAGAACACCATCTTTTAGATTTGATAAAACCTTTAATTTCATCATCACATCTCCTTCCATCAAGCATAATGTGGTCAAGTAAACATTTTGCTTCCCATAATAGTTGTCGGTTGGCATTCCATAGATTAGACTGTTCCACGTTGTGTGTTATCGTAAAATGTAGCAGCAGGGATTATTAACAAACGGTCAATTAGACAAATAAATCTGCTAATTTTATTCCACAAATGTGTCCAGACTTAAGCACATTACATTAAATTGGAAAAGTTAAAAAAAATTGCAGAAAATCCTGTGGTTGTATTGCAGTAATGGAATATTTACTCATTTGACGGGGCATTATTATATATATATATATATATATATATATATATGAGCGCATTTCACTTTTTTCATCCCTAATTTAGAATAGAAAACGACCCCACCCCGTAGTATTAAAAACTTCCGGTTTTAATGCTAGTAACATATAACCTTAATATAAATTTAAATCGATTACACAGACGTTAGTTAATACAAGATCAAGTTTAAGATCTATTATTCCAGTTTTAAGTTCTACTTCAATGGGATACTGTTAAATGGAAATCTTTCTTATCTCAAAACGAACCAAAAGCACTTTTACAGCAATCTGCTAAAACGAATGAAAAAATCTGAATCATTAAAGTGAGGGAATCTCTTTTTTTGTGTGTTGGTTTTTGGCATGTGAACGTTCAAAACTGGGACAGGGTTGATTTATTAGTTTGCTAAATTAGAGCACGTTTTAGTATCCGAGGAGGGGGGCGGTTTTCATTGGCGGTGGTGCTGGGGAAGTGGCATGGTTAACTATTTAACAACATACGAGCCATTGATTTTTATAATATCCGAACCATTCTGGGAAATGGACGTTTACAAAATTGGTGACCTTCTTCAGTAATTTGGCTACGATACATCTGACACGAATTAGCATGTTGATAACTAGGCTGGTCAAAGTTTAAATAACAAAGTTCTCTACTATATCGGTTTATCACACTTAGAGATAATTTATAATTAAAAAAAAACACAATAAACTCTCCATACCTTGAGGACCATCGACGTAGAAGTCTTGTCCAAATGCAGATTGTATAACTGTAATTAATAACAGATGGTACGACCTGTTGAAAATAAACAATACTTTGATAAATAAATATAATAATTAATATATTGTGTAACAAATAAACATTATACTGTATTAATATGACACACACACACACACACACACACACACACACACACACAGAGAGAGAGAGAAGAGAGAGAGAGAGTCTGTGTCACTTCATGTGCTCGTCAAACTTATCATATTTTGTGGTTTATTTATCTGATTCAGACAACTAACTATCCGTTATATCACCTTACGGTGTCCTGTCAGACATCTTACAATCATAACAGATTGGGATAACCCAAATAGGTAGACAGCCGGAGGGGGAGAGATTCCCTTGGATGACGGGCGGATATACCCCATTCTGTGGTTTGATTTACTTAAACGAACGCGTGTGATATTGAAAGCATTCGTAATATGGTTTATAATAATAATAATATTATTATTATTATTATAGCGCCTTAATTAACAATGAAAACGTCATAAATTAGTTATTTCAACTAGAAAATAGACAACTCCACTTCTACTAACTCAATTACACATTCATTTGTACAACAGAGAAACTCTGACCAAAGAGGGGGGGGTCCCTGTAATGAACCAAAGAGAGGGGGGTCTCTGTAATGAACCAAAGAGGGGGGGGGGAATAACATCGAGTTTGTCATAATGATAATCTAATGAAAACATTGAGAACATAAAATATGTTGATAGCGTTTCCCCAAAATCGAGACAAGAGAATTACAATTAAACAATGTTATAAGATTACATTTCCTGTGTGGTACGACGATAGTACCATATTTGATACATCTGTATCAACACTGATACGTGATGGAGCCCATTAGTACAGGAAAAATGTAGAAGAAGCCAAAAGGTTGAAGGATTTAGATTCATGGGTTCAAACAACCCCCCTCCTCCTCCTACACACACACAAACACACACACACACATGCATACACACACACACACACACACACACACTGAAGCCACAGACGTAAATTCTCAGATTTCACTGCCAGTTTCCTAATATAGACCCAAACAAACCTCCTCTAACGTTATTTATTCACGATAACAATTATATTTAAGTGGCTGGTGACTGGCTGAGTCGACTAATTGTGGCTGTTTCCATCAACAAAACTCGGCCACGCTAATCTCTCCTAAAACTTCATGGTTCACGATAAATATTTTAGAGATTTCCTGATTAAACAGCCAACGTCTAAAATTGGTGATGGCTTTCTTCACAGCAATATGCCATATATATATATATATATATATATATATATATATATATGGTAAAATACCTTTGTCGTCTATATTATGGGGCTGGGGAAATGAAGTGTGGTTCATCATGTTGATTTGTCGTTAGTTTGAAGTTGGTTAGACGTTGATATAACGTTAGTTTGACGTCGAATTAACTTTTCTTATAGGAATGTTAAATTTCGTGACGTGAATATTTGTCTCGCAGTTTAAAGAAATTAACAAAATTAATTAAACTTTTTTCGGGATGACCCACAAAAAGCGATTTAGAAAGAAAATCATAGACATTATGTGGTATTTTCATATTTTACGACTACTTTTGTGCACACGATAGGTTTGATAGGTCACGTGACCTGAAAAGATGATGAGCTGAAGTGAAAAATAAAACACACTTACTACTTAACCAAACTGGGATATGAATCTGGATGCTAGAAGTCTATGTTCGACCACTCTACCAACTAAGCCATGTAAATACCCTGATACTGATATAGAAATGGTCATACGTATCTGTTCAGTTGAGACTTTAATAAACAATTAACATTAATGTGTTGATTGCTACTTGTTCGGGTTCAGTATTTGACAACAAAACAAAGAACGAGAGAAAATGTTAATCTTGAAACAACCAACATCAGCTATTGTACCGTCATAACATATTATAATTCTATATTAAGAAGAGACGTCACGCACCAGTTACTTCAACATCTGTTCTCGGGTTTAGAATTTCACGAAATACCGAGAACAGATGTTATGTCACCATGAGCAGTCAGTTTGTGGATGGGTTAGTACAAAGATCTGTAACACAGGTTACTTGAAAGTTAGACCTCTTCATAGTGTAGAGGTAACGATCCGGATAATGGGGGGGGGGGGTTGCAACGTCAGGGGTCGGAACCTTCCCCCATATAAGTTCAGTTTGTCATTTCTATATAACAAAATACATCATTATAGACGATGACTCCCTACAAATATGTTCAGATCCGCAACCATCGTGTGTGTGTGTGTGTGCATGTTTGTGTGTATGTATGTGTGTGTGTATGTGTGTGTGTGTGTATGTGTGCATATATGTGTGTGTGTGTATATGTGTGTGTGTGTGGGGGGGCCTTTTACCCTTTACAGCAGTCAGTGGGGTTTAATCCTTCGTTTAGACTTGGTGATGATCTCACGAGTAACACAAGATCGAAGGGATATTTCCTAGAAATATCAGATAATGAGGATGAAACATCCCACAGGATCAACTTATTGGTATCTTAGGTAGTCGTGTTTCTGTTATGAATTAATTAGTTCAAGTAAGTAATTTGTTCAAAAATATTAAATCGGTGAAAAGGGAACTAAGTATGTATAGTTCACGCGCACGCACACACACACACACACACACGCACACACACACGCACACACACACGCACACACACACGCACACACAGACAGACACACAGACAGACACACGCACACGAAGACACACACTGATTATACCCAACGATAATAACAAATTGGTCTATATTATTTATTGTACTCGATATAATTTTCGAACATCAGCAACAATTAGAGCTATTCAACATTCAATAATTATTGTTGAGAGCCGAAATAGAAGAATCTCTGATATCAGTGACGTCGCCAGACATTAGTTCTTAACTGGAGCAGCTGTCTACAATGGTCGTCACTTCCGGTGAGGGAGTATGTCCTATCAAATAGCAAAAACTATTGGATAAAACGGTTATGAGTCTAGATTTAGATCTTCAGTTAGCTTCTATCTACTGATGTAGATATAGATTCGGAGTAATGGGTCCACTCTGAAACTTTCCGACAGCCCGGACTTCCTACCGGGAAATAGATAGATGAGAGATGAAGGAGAACGATCCAGCCTCATCTTGTCTAAACAAGATTCTGTTTAATTTACCTCTCATTTATGTTTACTATACAATGAACACTGCGCAATGTCATTGACCTAACAATACTGAACTTACTAGAAAATTCTAGAAAGTTATGGATATTGTTTGAATATCCCAATTTCTATCTTTATAAAGGCCTACATTAATTATAATATCTCAGTTCCAACTGTCAGCTTGTATCAATGACGACTCAATTAGTGACAGTTTTTAGTATCAGTGACAACTTAGTTTGATATATATGGAGATAGATAGACAGATAGATAGATAGATAGATAGATAGATAGATAGGTATACTTAGTATCTAAGAATATAACACATGACTATTGGATATCTACAGAAATAACTGACCTAATATCTTTTATCAAGACAACAAAGTATTGACATGTGAAGATATCACCTGACTAGACAACACAATGGCATCATTATACCTGCCCTTATCGTCTTGTTGACATTCAATATTCGTTTGTTTTGTATGTTGATAGTTCAACTCTTGGTTAACATCTTTTCTACAAACTCCTTTGATGTTTTAGAATCTTTTTGTCAAAGTCGGAACATCTGTTCTAAATTAGGTGACCTAATAAAAAATTGTCCATAATCTTCTCCATCAGGTTAATTTGAGACGTCGTCGATTCTCTTTATTAAGAAATATGGTCGATCGAAGGAATAGATACAAGCACAAACGTAAAATAAGATTATTATTTCATAAATAGATCATTTTTACTTGGTACATAGAGGATCTAGAATTTACGTATTGTATCCAGATTCTGTTTCTCTCTCTCTCTCTCTCTCTGTGCGTGTGTGTTAATAATAATAATAATAATAATAATAATAATGATAAAAATAATAATTACAAAACTTCTATTGCGTCAATATCCTCAAAAAGAATCGAGTTCAGTAGCGCACCAAGTACAGGAGTTGGGCAATGCAAAGTTCATCAATAAATAACAGCAACTGGAAAAACACGAATCCCACCAGGAGTTTTAACCCTGAGAACAGATAACAAGTGAAAATCAGATGAACGGAGTCCTCTGAGCTTGGGTGCTAGAGAAAGCATGGGATGGTTTGATAGGCAATAGTGCAGAGTTTGAAAATGATGCGAGATAGAACTGGGAGCGAATGAAGAGATTTCAGAAGTGGGACAGAATGAGAAAACCGAGGAGATCGTGTGACAACCTTATCTAAGTAGTTCTGAACACATCGAAGTTTTAGAATATCCTCAGATACGATGTTATATGTGCGTCTCAAATTCTCCTTTTCAAATTTGGACTACTTTGAGTTGATGAAATTATATAATGGCGTTGAGTAAGTCAATCGACATCTATATACAATTCCTGTTTTATCTAATCCATCCTGATAGCTCGGCGATAACGTGGTGTACACCAAACTGTGAGGTTCCCAGTTCCCAAAGCCTTAAACGAGTAGCCTATTGGATTATGGTGGATGGCGATGGATTGCGATGGATTACACTTATAGGAGTCAGTTATATTGTCCGATATTAAATAGAGGAATTGTAGTTATAATCGAGTATGGATTGTTTGTATTTGCCAAAATTAGAGTTTCTAGGGTAGAACAGAAGGAATTAGTACTATAAAGACAACAACAACAACAACAACAACAACAACAACATTAACAACAACAACCATATTATCTTGCAATAATTGAATCATTTCCATCAACTTGAGGAGATGATAAAGACACTCACGACAGCTATCTCCTAAACTCCCAACAAACGATTCATCTTCTAACTTTCGGTTAATGAAATCGTTCATTAACGTAGCTCAAAACAGATAAGAAAAAGGACCCCCTTCCCAAGGTTAACTAACAGATAAGAAAGGATCCCTTCCCAAGGTTAACTTACTCAAAGCCGTATTTCAAAATGACTGAATTTAACAAGGTTTTAATAGCACCGTTTCTGATATCTCCCCCCCCTCTCTCTCTCTCTCTCTCTCTCTCTCTGTCTGTGTGTCTGTCTGTCTGTCATTGTCTGTCTGTTGGAGGTCAGTAAACAATCTGTCATTTGTTAGAAGAAAAGTTAAACATGGAAAACATTTGTTTAAACTATGGCGTTAGCAAATTGTTTACAAGTGTCCTATGTTTGAGTGGGTTTATATTTTATAAAGTACTGATAGCATGTAGCTGGAAATATGTCAATGTCGATGTTCGATTTAGTGGAGTCCAGTTCAGTAATATCGTAGAGCTTTAAGATGAAAAGTTATATATATATATATATATATATATATATATATATATTGTCGACAGACTGTCAACAATCCGATGACACGGGACAACATGTTGATCATTTGTCAACACGTGGCAATACCGCGTGACATCCGGTCGTTAATCGCCATCACCTGGTCGAGGTCACATAATCTGTTGCTATGGAGCTGTTGACATGTCGGTCTGATTTGATATGACATCCTGTCAAACGTCTGTCAATGTGACGATGTTATGTGGCGCGTTTCTTTTGAGCTGTTGACATGTGGGGCTAACCTGACACCTTGTCAATAACTGTCAATATACCGATGTCACATGAAAAGTCACAAACTGTCAGACGTCAACATATTTAATTTACATGTTGTCAATCACTTGATGACATATTGTCAATCACTTGATGATGTTGTCAATCTGTCAATCACTTAATGACATACTCATTCCACGGAATATTTAACTGGCTATTCGCCATAAAATAAAATAAATCAATATTATCAATAACGCGGACAGTATCGATAATATCATTGTTATTAATAACATTAATAACACCACTGTTCTCTGACCCATATGAAATACGCTATATCAATCGCATTAGCTGAGCAGTTAGAGTGATGTAATAGAAATAACTGTAGATTCTCAGTTCGGCTCCAGCAACAGGATACTGGTCTCTCGCCTGATTACTGTCGTTCCCAACTAGAACGTTGAAGATGATAATAAATATAGATAGTTGATGATTATTGATGTTTTACGGCCACTTTTAGGCTAAATGGGCCGAGCGACCTCCAAAGGTAACGAAGCCAAGTCAAAGATGAAACAATCTTCAGATATGCCCACGCCGAGATTCGAACACGGGTGGTAATGATCTGTGGTCCAACACGCTACCGCTAATAAAAACTAGTTATATAGAAAATATAACATCTATAATAACATCTGGTTACCTATAAAGAGTCTTCATAGCCTTAATATAAGTCATCAATCTGTACTGACTACAATAAAACCTGTTATAACGACCTTTTAGATCTATTTTGTTAAGGGGGGGGGGGGTCCTCTCCTTGTAAATAATACTCGCTGTTCAATACCTTGAACTAAAAGTATTTGTACGCCTCATGTTTTAGAGGTTTACTGTATGATGTGTTTGAGGGACTCTTGTTAGTAGAGGAGACGGTATGGTATGTCTACATTATTATTATGAGTATCATCATCATCATCATCAGCATCACCACCAGCATCACCAATTTCCTCAACAGCAACAACAACAACACAATTATCCCCAACTACGACATTACGTTTCGATCCAGACAGAAGCCACATATAATAATATCCAAGTGTCCTCATCTCTTCCAGAGACATGACATATAATGTAACAAAGACATTTATTTGTTTATTCCCGGTCGAAGCTCAAAATGTAATTTTTTTGTTCGTTGTTGAGATAGTTTTATAAGTTTTAGCACATTTATGGGTGGATCGCGTTTTAAACTGCGCAGTACAGATTTGTTACGGGGGGGGGGGGATTGCACCAGCCCCGTGGGAAAGAGTCATTCACTGCCCCGGGGCCCGTTCTTATTCAGTTGTTTATATTCTGTTAATTTGACCTTCAAAAGAAAACATAACAATAAGAAAGCGGAAAAGGACATAAAACTTGTATTTATGAACATGGCAAAGGCGTCACTAACGAATAGATAATAGAGGTAGCACACCGTGTTTCAAACATGTTGCGTTATATAATAGGGGTAGCACATCATGTTTGAACCACATCTGAATCTCCATCCAGAGTACCATAAAGCACCAATCCAGTTAAACTATAATAAGATCTAAAGGTCAAGAGGACTTCTAATTAATTAAATGCTTGATACATTTGGTTTCCTGTTCGTAATAGAAAAATTTAATTGCGCCTAAGAATGTGTAAACATTGTTATATAAACTCTTTAATAGAGATTAATTAGTTATATGGAAATTGCTATCTCTTACTAAGACTAACGTCGAGTGTCACAACTTTACTGGCTTAATATAATAAAGAAGATATTAATTGATTTATCTAACACAACGTTTAATATCTTCACTACTTACACATCTAGACAATAACCTATCAGTGGGTGTGTTGTAATCCTCATATACCCAACGGTATATATTCGGGAACCCATTAAGTATTTACCAGTTCTGAGACCTCTGAAAGAACACTTTTATATACTTAGATGTTATTTAAGGGCCAAAAAGCGTAATCTATCGAGGTCAACGTGTATATATTTAGAGAAGTCTTAGAGATTTAAAATTTATATTTAATATTTTTCGGCTTAAATTAAATATTTTTGAAGAAGAATGGAAATAAAATATAACTCATAAAATATAAGAAGGTTTTACTGTAGAAATTTTTTGTTGGTTTTCTATATTCCCGGGTTTGGTTTTTATGTTCGCTTGTGTATTTTTCTTTAAGTTTTGTTTGTTTGTTCGTTCATTTCTTAAGTCTGTGTTTTTGACAAATTTGCAAAATTATTGCCAGAAATTCAATATTAATCAATAGTAGGATGGTGATTAACCTAATTAGTATGCAGCGCCACTCAGCGGGTTAGTTCCTAACTACCCCATTTGATCCTCATTGAGTGACATCTTATGTTAGGAAACATAAAAATTTCTATGTTACATAAAAATTTATCTGTAACAAAAACATGTCCCTGGAACATAAAACATGTCTCTACAACATAAAACATGTCTCTGCAACATAAAACATTTCTCTATAATACATAAAACGTGTTTCTATAACATAAATCATTTATATGCTACATAAAATATTTCTCTGTAACAAAAAATATGTCTCTGTAACATAAAACATTTCTCTATAACATAAAACATTTGTCTGTAATACATCAAACATTTCTCTGTAATACACAAAACATGTCTATGTAACATAAAACATTTCTCTATAACATAAAACATTTCTCTGTGATACATCAAACATTTCTCTATAACAAAAACACGTCTGTGTAATATAAAACATGTCTTTGTAACATAAAATTTCTCTGTAATACATAAAACATGTCTCTGTAACATAAAATATGTCTCTGTAACATTATCCAAATAAGAGAATGTTTTAAATCCTATGTTTTTGCTACAAGTGGTAATTAATTATTAGTAATTAATAAAAGTGTCCCGGCTTAAATTGCTACTAAGCAAAAACGGCACATCAGATATAAACAGTCGATAGACAGCCGATAAACAGCTGATAACAGCTGGCTCATGTCTAGGATTCGCTGATAGATTTCGGCTGTTATATGACAATACGTTGTTAGCAGATCTTGATTGGGGTTTTTTTTTTGGGGGGGGGAGGGAAAAGAATGTTGCTTAGTCAGTAATACATATTACTGCGTGTAAATTATAAAATCATTTATTGATCCTTCTCTGACCAGATTTTACAAATAATCGATCACACTTTGATTGAAAGATTAAAAACAAGATTAGACTGTTTAATTAAGACAATCTACGTTTGGTCTTAGATCAATCCTCCCCGCGTGTGCCTTTCGATGGCCGCTGTCATGTGATTTCCGGAATGTGTCCAGATCTGTTGTGAATCCTAGTTTTTCTCGAATCAGGATTCTTATCTCGGATGCCATTAGTAAGGACTAATCGGGCAAAGCCTTCTGACGATGACATATGTTGATCCTGATTGCTGGTTGTCAGGAATTTCCCTATATCTGATGTAGAAGCATTCGGGATCATTTGGCTAATTAGTCTCAAGAGTTCTCTGTTATTTTTACATCCAGAATAGAATATCCTAACTGTAAAAGACGGAATGGACAACCCAGGCCGCATGCGCGCGCGCGCAAGCCCGAGTGTGTGTCTGTCTGTCTGTCTGTCTGTATGTCTGTTTGTATGTCTACATATCTGTGTATATACATGTTTATTTATCTTGTATATCAATCCATGTATTTGTCTGTTTAACTAACAGTACAGTGCTAAATACTAAGTGACTAGATATTATTTCCACAGTTGACGACTGTACACTCCGCCACATTTCAACTGCCACATGAGTATACAACGTATAAAATACACAGTTCTTTAAGTAAATCGTAATTACAATAAGATGTAAATTTAATATAACCAGCAGCGAGGCTAAACACAAACAAAACAGACATTTAACTTACTTTAACAGAGTTCATCAAAACTATTGAAATGTTGCTGTTTGACGGCTAAATCTTGACCATCCGAGGCA
>JAODUP010000802.1:422500-472716 GCA_025642065.1 Paralvinella palmiformis | reverse complement strand
TTTAAATGTTTTTAATATTAAGTAGTTATATTTGGTTTATTATGGTATAGTGCGGTAAGTTGTTATAGTGTTATGGAGTTTAAGGTGGTAGTTATGTTAGTGGTTATGTTGGTGGTTATGTTGGTGGTGGTAATGGTAATGTTTATGTAAGTAGTTAAGTAGTTATGATGTTGGTTATATTAGTGGTAGTAGTGACGGTAATAGTTGTTATAGTGGTTATTGGAGTGTTTAAGGTGGTAGTTATGTTAGTAGTTATGTTGGTGGTTATGTTGGTGGTGGTAATGGTAATGTATATGTAAGTAGTTAAGTAGTTATGATGTTGGTTATATTAGTGGTAGTGGTGACGGTAATAGTTGTTATAGTGGTTATTGGAGTGTTTAAGGTGGTAGTTATGTTGGTAGTTATGTTGGTGGTTATGTTGGTGGTGGTAATGGTAATGTTTATGTAAGTAGTTAAGTAGTTATGATGTTGGTTATATTAGTGGTAGTGGTGACGGTAATAGTTGTTAGAGTGGTTATTAGAGTGTTTAAGGTGGTAGTTATGTTGGTAGTTATGCTGGTGGTTATGTTGGTGGTGGTAATGGTAATGTTTATGTAAGTAGTTATGATGTTGGTTATATTAGTGGTAGTGGTGACGGTAATAGTTGTTATAGTGGTTATTTGAGTGTTTAAGGTGGTAGTTATGTTAGTGGTTATGTTGGTGGTTATGTTTGTGGTTATGTTGGTGGTGGTAATGGTAATGTTTATGTAAGTAGTTAAGTAGTTATGATGTTGGTTATATTAGTGGTAGTGGTAGCGGTAATGGTGGTTATAGTGGTTATTGGAGTGTTTAAGGTGGTAGTTATGTTAGTGGTTTATTTGGTGGTTATGTTGGTGGTGGTAATGGTTTTATGTAGTAGTTATGATGTGGTTATATTAGTGGTAGTGGTAGCGGTAATGGTGGTTATAGTGGTTATTGGAGTGTTTAAGGTGGTAGTTATGTTAGTGGTTATGGTGGTATATGTTGGTGGTTATGTTGGTGGTGGTAATGGTAATGTTTATGTAAGTAGTTAAGTAGTTATAATGTTGGTTATATTAGTGGAAGTAATGACGGTAATGGTGGTTATAGTGGTTATTGGAGTGTTTATGGTGGTAGTTATGTTAGTGGTTATGTTGGTAGTTATGTTGTTGGTGGTAATGGTAATGTTTATGTAAGTAGTTATGATGTTAGTTATATTAGTGATAGTGGTGACAGTAATAGTTGTTATAGTGGTTATTGGAGAGTTTAATGTGGTAGTTATGTTAGTGGTTATGTTGGTGGTTATGTTGGTGGTTGTAATGGTAATGTTTATGTAAGTAGTTAAGTAGTTATGATGTTGGTTATATTAGTGGTAGTGGTGACGGTAATAGTTGTTATAGTGGTTATTGGAGAGTTTAATGTGGTAGTTATGTTAGTGGTTATGTTGGTGGTTATGTTGGTGGTTATATTGGTGGTTATGGTGGTGGTTATGTTGGTGGTGGTAATGGTAATGTTTATGTAAGTAGTTAAGTAGTTATGATGTTGGTTATATTAGTGGTAGTAGTGACGGTAATAGTTGTTATAGTGGTTATTGGAGTGTTTATGGTGGTAGTTATGTTGGTAGTTATGTTAGTGGTTATGTTGGTGGTTATATTGGTAGTTATGTTGGTGGTTATATTGTTGGTTATGGTGGTGGTTATGTTGGTGGATATGTTGGTGGTTATGGTGGTGGTTATGGTGGTGGTTATGGTGGTGATGATGGGGGCTTAACTACTGTATATCAGTTTAATTTGGCGACAGAAAATGTTTGCTAATTTGCTCTACAAGAAAAGTAAATGTTTCTATTTATTTTCTAGGCTTTTAAGGGAAATCCACATTTGAAAGCGCACCATTAAGCAGCAGCCAAAAACACACGACCATTATGTGATATTTGTATTAAGTAATTCCATTCTAATTAGATCTGAACTAGTAAAATGTATCACTGATTGAAAACAACAACACAGCTGGATACTAAACCATAATAATTTTTAGCTATTCCTAATGACTCGTTTACAAAGGTACTAAATGTATGCTCGAAACTTGATAGTTTGGTTATACGAAAAATACATATTTTCGCGATAATTTCCTATACGTCAAATTAAGCTAATCTACAGTATTGGATTTGTGGCCGAAACCGTATATAAGATTGTCTTCACCACGTACTATATAATAACATATTTATATAATATAACTCGTAGCTACACATCAATTATGTTTCTTTTACAATTTTAAAGTCAAACATGAAATAAAAGAGACGTAAATTAGAAGTAAGCCAAACTAAAACATTCGGAATATATGTATATAATTGTATTTATGAAATTAAGACTTTATCCATCTATTATCTGGAGTAATTAGTATTGTAATCATTCATTAAAATATGATGACACCATATACCGATGTAGGTAATCGTATTGCACCGGAAATATTTACAACGAATAAATTAAAGGAATGAAATTAAAAGAGTATTGGAACAATGTTTGTCTCCAGATTACCAGTTATCAATAATCTATCTCTGAGTGATGTCATTTATGGCAAGTGAATTTGTGACAGGAAAAAACCCTCATCACTAATAACATTAAAAAACAAACCAGACATGGAACAAGAGTAAAATATATCTATTATATAATTATGTTATGAGTGTTAACTTATCGTTTATTATAATCTGCAAACTTCAAACCAAAGAAGTACAAGGTTTTGCTGAAAATTAGGAACACATTTTTGGGTTACATTAGAAAATGTAACCATTGTATTTTCCATGTTACATGTTTACATTGTTAATATAATTATTTAAAGAAATTATTGTTGAGGTGGTTTTGTAGTAGACAATCCAGTTAACGTAACAAATTATACTTTAAAATTACTACTACTAGTTCATACAGTCTCTTGTTGATTAGAGAGGGGTATGACTACCTGGTATCTATTTGACTAGTGAGGTTTTGCACCTGACGTCACAGACACGTGAAGGTTTGTTTATGCCGTGCATGTTAAAGGTCAGGCGGTTGCTTGACTACAAGCCAGTACACTGGTTTATAGTCCGGTACAACGCAGCGAACAATATGGATCTTAGACACGTTCCCGATATATTGAATACTGAGCTTCAGTTGTCTCAAAAGCAAAGTAAAACAACATCATCTGTTGGGTTAGAAACCATAGAATTGTCAGATTTGATAATTAACATGGATTTTCCACCAGATGTCTTAGCTATGATAATGCCAGTATATATCCAGATGTCACGCACCCTGATATATACAGTTACTTTATCAACCAAACTATCCCCTTATTCTGGTGATCAACTGAAAGCGTATAAAAGGTCTGGAGGCTTATATTTGATTCTAACAGATTCACCAAAGCACAAGTGACACGAACCATTTGATCTAAAATTGTTAACTGAACAGTTGGGTCATTTTGGAGTAAAGTTATAGATGTTATACTTTGTAACATTGTGTACTTTTGTCTAACAACACCAATGACCTCAACCTCAATCGCATAAGGGTCATCATATATTGTTGAAATGTATAGAGTAAACATGTTGTTTTTATGTTAGATAATACAAATATATAGGTACAAATGAGAATATCATAAGATGGCAGCCCTGTATATAGTTTAACCTTATCATCATTGTCAATAAAGGTTGTTTAATGTTCGTTAAATCATTAATTACAATCCTTTTTGCTTCACACTGTAAGCGAAGTGGCTGGCACTAATGTGCACTAGGCGTCTATAAGTGTCGGCTTTGGCCCGTTTGGACCTCTCTCAGTCTCTATTTACTGGTGCTATTACCTTTTGTTGCTGTCCGGATCCGCTAGAAATCTGTAAACATGTATAGTGTTGTCCCTTCCTACACGACTGTTATAGCTTAAACGTATCTGGTCCATAATGTCGTTAATACAGATGTATTTTGTATTTGTTGTACACCAAACGTGAACGTGCCCTGGCTCCCAGTGTACCACCCCAGTTTATCCAAGGATAGCTTGATACCCAACATGGTGGCAACAATAAATACCACGTGATTTTATGACGTCAGTCCAAAATCTCAATAACGATTAATAATTTCACTGGTATCTTAGGTAGTCATGCCATTAGTCAGTCTATCGTTTAAGATATCAGACTATAAGTATGCGGCTAGACCAATTAATAGGGTGAGATCTCCGAGGTTTGACGAAATATTTTGTGATCTATAAAATGAAAATAAAACAATTCTTGATGGCTTGTCAAAATACCATGCTGGTTGAGTTCTGAATACAATATCTAATATACATATTGTCCGTGTTCATCTACTGTGAAGATGAATTATTTCACTAAATTGAATTAGAAATTAGAAATTAGTGCCCTCAAACATCGGATGAATGCGAAATATGTTGTGTTTGAGGGATGACGATAATTAACTGTTTCCAAACATTCAATGTCTATCATCGTGACAAGCTTCCGTTTTTATGATCATTTTTCTCCGTCGAATCAAAGAACAGCGGAAATGCTATCTATTATTTGAGTCCCTTTAATCAACTTGGTTTATCATTGGCAATTTATAGAAAAGTCCATACTTGTCATCATTGAAGATGATAAGAATACATCAACAGGGGGGAGGATAGTGTCTGCGGTGGTGGCACTATATTAGCTATTGATCTTTCAAAACAGAAATAAATGTATTATTATTATTAGATATAAATATTATCTTATTAGTTAAAATATTCCCGATACTTTCTTAATCCTTAGGTATATTTGCTTGTGTGTATGTATGTATGTATGTTTGAGTTAGTGTGTTTATGTGTGTGTGTGTGTGTGAGGGGGGGGGGGGTGTTTCATTTGCTTTAAATGTAAAACAGGGTTCATTTCTTGGTTCTTAGGTTTTAACAATATTTACAGGTACCTTTATAATTAGTGTACAATGATAGGATGTTTAATAACCATTGTATAAGTATATCATATAATTATATGAATACACCGGACAGTGAATTACATTACTCGCCTTTTTTGGATAATTTGGAATATTGCCCTGTCTATAGCTATCTATTAATGATTCAAATTCGTATGAAATTAAATGATTACAAGCAAATATTATCTTTGAGACATATTAGGTCATTCATTAACATAACTAGCATTACATATGAGTATATATATCCCGGGATTTCTTAACACTTAGAGATTATGTTTGGTAAATATATTATTATATCACATCATTATTCCGAGTTGATTATTGCCATCTTCAGAACATCCAATGTCTATTAGTATTATTAACATAAGTATCAGTAGCTACAATGATGCATACCTTTGTTACACATTATGTAGACAGTTGTCTCTATCTATTATATGATATATTTGACTATAGCTTCAACTCCCAACAATGAATTCAATATATTTATCATGAAGTTTTATACTAAAGGTTTATAGTGTAAGTAAGTAAAATGCTTCGTTTCGGGAAATAACAACAGAATAAGGAAAATATGAAACTCCTCATTTTGTTGTTATTTTAAATCAAATCATAATAGTTCATGGAACAATTAAACTTTAATCAGTATTAATTATTATTAATATAAATATTGTTAATTCAGGTATTACTAACACTGAGATTAATGATGTACGTCAACAAAACAAAAACAACATTAACGACTGAATAAATGATTGCAAATATGATTAACTGATTGATTTAATGAAGGACATAAATATTGTGTTATCAATTAATTGAGTAAGTGAGGGAGAATTATTTTTTGGGTAAGTCAATAAGTGAATAATAGTGTGCATCACAGAACGTGTGTGTGAGTGAGAGATTGAATGAGTGAGTGAGCAAGTTAGTGAGTGTTTGGCTGACTTATTTATTTACTTATTGTCTGGTAGAATGAGTGGGTGAGTGTATGTGTGAGCTACTATTTGATTGATGGATCGATTGATTGATGAATGTAATGAATGGAAAATAAGGCAGTCGGGTATTTAATAGAACATGGCTAATGGCGTGATTCACGTTAATTATTTATCGTGGGTGGATTAGTTGTCAATAAAACTATGTATGTATATATATATATATATATATATATATATATATATATATATATAAACGCTATTCATCAGAAAATACAAAAATCATCGCCAATTAAACCTACAAGAAACTACTTACTCTTTAGCGTTAGGTTTAATGTGTGTGTGCGTGTGCTTGTGTGTGTGTGTGTGTGCATATGTATGTACGTGCATGCGTGCGTGCTTGTGTGTGTGCGGTCGCGTGTGTCTTATACATGTAGGAGCTGTTTTATGGGATATGGTAATTCTATTAGAAAATCGTTTATTATTAAAGCTGATGCTATTTAGCTTTATACAGTACCATAATATCATTAGGCCACTTTATATAATGTATTTTAGTACAAAACGTGATATAATTTAGTCGTTTTTACATCAACTGCATTTGTACCTTTACGTGACCTAATTAGGGAACTAATTGTATCAGCTATTCAGTTTTTAGCCAAAAATATTAACGTAATCTCGTGGCACATATTAGTGGTTAAAAAGCTTTTGTCCATCAAGATATTCCATATTTTGTTCTTTTATCAAATTAAGTGCTGAGAGCCTTAGGTAACAGAAATTGCTTATACAAAATTATTATGTGACGCCCACACACACAAAAACACACACTGTCTCTCTTCCTTTAACTCTCTTGATTGTCATATATATATATATATATATATATATATGTGTGTGTGTGTGTGTGTGTCTGCGCGAGATCGAGAGAGAGAATATGTGTGCGTGTGTGGGGGGGTATGGTTTATGTGCGCGTATGTTGTGTGTGTGTACGTCTGTGTACGTTTGTGTGTGTTTATGTGTTTGTGTGTTGTGTGTTTGTATGTATGTACGCGCGAGTGTTTGTGTGTACTTGTGTTTGTATGTACGTGTGTGTACCTGTGTTTGTACGTGTGTATGTACATGTGTGTGTACGTGTGTGTATACGTATATTGGCCCCCTCAGAGGCATAATCAAGAGTATAGCATATCTCTCAGGTGACACCCAACTGTATATTTTGTTTGCCCACAGGGAGCTGTCTAGCGTAAATGAATAATTGAAGTCCTTAGAGTGTTGTATTAATGATATCAGGATTTAGATGTAGAGAAATAGACTGAAAATGATGAGTAAAACAGTAGTAATTGTATTGTCTTCTCCTCGTGTCATACTTCCTGTTCTCAGTATTGCAGTAGGTGCCGAATCTCATCAACCTACTGACAAGTCAGGACCTAGCTATGGAATCTCATGAAGCGAGGGTGGCAAGTTGCCTATTTCAAGTTGAAGACAAGTGTTTTATCACCCGAAGTCTTTTAGAGACATGCTTTTATGGTTGTTAGCTTTGCTTATTGTAATACCATCCTGGTCCAAATTACAGAATCAAACTGATTATTGATAAAGCGAGTTAGGTTGACTACGTTTGGTTGGCCGTCATTCCACGATGCAGTACCCATATTAAGGAAGAAGCTGCAAGACAAACTGACACCATATTTTTCAATTAGTAGCTTAAAATCTATCCTTAAGAAATATATTTTTAGTATTGCATATTTTAAATCATGTAATGTCCGTAAATGTCTTCACGGTTAATCTAGTCAGTCTATTAATATTTAATATAAACCATCCCAGAACAACATTCTTGGATGTGGGTGCTATATAAAAGTTTACATTATTATTATTATTATTATTATTGTATAATTTGCTCCTTTTCGCCTTTCTACAGTTATGAGATAGTTGAGCCTTTTGTATCGTATGAATTTCTCCCTCGGTATCAAAACCTACTACAGTAATATTCAAGTGCTGTATCAATGTTAGACATTATTGATCATGAAGTATTATCGTCACCTCATGACTGTTTCCAGAGATTACATAATATTTGTGTATTTAGCTTCATAATGTCAGTTTAGAGCAGCACAGGCCCACTAATAGTACTTCTCTTATCAAAAGTATACCTGAATTAAAATTGACCTTCATTTGGACGACGATCTCTCTTCATGCCAGATTTAAACAATATGTTCAAAACATAGTTTTACAAAGTCATTGCTTCACAGATTATTTATATTATGTATTTTATGAATGCCATCATGTCTCAAAACGTCTAGTATGGTGTATAGTATCACATATGATACTAAAATAATATAAACAAAATAATATTGATGTATGTTATATTTGTTTTATTCGGTGTTGAGATATGATAAATATACTGCTATGATTGGATTAACCGAGAAATGTAATATTTATAGCAAACACCAATACCTACTCTCGTATACAGGGTCAAATCATAATAACATAGGTCAACGATGTCACATAATGTCAAATAATTAAAACCTTTTAGACGACTATATTTTGAAACATATTACTGTCATATTATTATCTTGCCTGTTTCCATGGCGCTTCGTTTGTCTAACGGTAGTGTATTGGATCACAGATCAGCTGCACCTATGCTCGAATGTCGGTATGGGCATATCTGAAGAGTGTTTCATCTTTAACTTCGCTTCATTACCTTTGTAGGTCGCTCGGCCCATGTTGCCTACCATGTGCACAAAAGTGGCCGAAAAAAAAAGACCAATTATCATCATCATCATCATCATACTTGTTTCTAAAGTAATGCTCATATAATCCCAATGATATATAACATATACATTTATATCATGAAAATATCGACGTTTTTCTTCCTCTGTTGCTTTAACACAATGTTTAAATGTTCAAATTTCGGTTGTATTATATATTGCGCCATATAAAACGAAGTACATTTAAAGCGTAGTTTATTAAGGTACATTAGTGAATTATACTAATATAATATTTCCCTGAATGACATCTTAGTAATATTTAGGTTTCCAATTCAGACGATGCAAATAAATACAATTTTATTTTACTTTTTATTTTATTATAAAAGAAGACCTCATTTAATGTATCATTGTTTTCAGGGAGATTAATTACAAACTGCTTATCTACAAACTAACATATCTATATAATATACAAATATTTATAATGTGTGCGAGTTTATTATTGTTAGGTTTAATTATATTTATTTTGTATACAAACTTCTCTCTATAAAGATTATTAAATAGTTTTCCAATAAAGTGGTTACTTATTTATTTACAATATTTGAGAAAAAAATCTGCCCTCAGCTTAATACAAAAAAAGAAGATGTCTGCCGGAATAATACACGCCCACATGAGTATAAAACCATCACACTGTATCTCATGAATTAATAGAAAGTCGTATTGATACAGTAAAGTACGTTACAATAACTACATAACTTATCTTAGGTATGAGGTATGAGGCTTAACACGGGCAACGTGTGTTATGAGATGCACTGGTTCAGAAGATCATTATTTTAACATCCTTTAAATTGTATACCCCCCAGAAGACGTACAGAAATGGGAAATACATACAAGAAGTGCCATTTGACTCCACCGCTCGCAGTGGTAGGTTAGTGTATGCACAAGACAACTACGTTGAGATCACAGTTTAGATTCAGCAGTAATGTGCTGGTGTTGAAATGAAATCTATACGTAATGACATTTCCAAACCTTAGATGCTGATCTCGCGGCTTCATTCTGGGTTCGAGTAACTAAACGAATCCTTCCTATATCAACTGTACGGACATATATCAGACAGGTTCGACGTTACAAGGTGTTGTCTGCATAGACTGAGAAGTTAGGCCTTTTATAGTTAACCAACATAACATATTGTTGGACACGCAACATAATTGAGCTGCGTACATTAACGACATGTGGAAGCTGAGAAATCACTACACAACAGCCAACAATTTCCGTTCAGTAAACAAGAAAATGATGTCGTGTACATTACCGACGCCGCCAAGTTGTTACCCGAGCAGAATAAAGAGGGCTCTCAGCCCGCTAACCAACATAACAGTTTAATTTAAACACATGATAATATTGTGTCATGTACACTATCTATATATAGTAGCAGTGAAGTGATTTAACTCAAAAAACAAAGTAGCAATGCTGTATAATGTATTATTATTAGACTAGAACGAAATAAAACCTAATAACTAATCCTCAGACATTTCCATTCATTACTAAGTTAACTTATATCCACACCTAATTTAGTGTATACGGAGTTAGATGTCGCACGATCTAAATTCAAACGTATATCCGGTTGATCTGTTCATCCTATTGTTTAGAACATTTATTGTTTTCATCCAGGACACCATTTTCTTTGATGTCTTCTTCAGCAGTAAATCATTTTTTATTTGACAAAATCCATTATAAATCAAATGTTCCATATTCAATCGTTGACGTAATTAAATTATCTTTAAAATAATAAAACAATAGTTACATGGGCCACTGTTGGCGCAGATTTAAAGGTTATTTATATATATATATATATATATATGTCTATTTTTCTCTCAGCCTGTTCCCCAGTCTGTATGTCTGTCTCTTTTTTTGCCTGTTTCCATGGTTGTTGATATTTATGTCTGATTTTGTCATTGATCATAGGTTTGTCTGTCTGTGTTCTGTCTGTATGTTTTGTATATATGTATATGTCTGTGTCTGTGTCTGTTTTTATGTATATCTCTCTGTCTGCTAGTCTGTTGGACTTATTCTTCATCATGTGCCTGAACGTTTGTATGTCAGTCTCTTTGAATATAAATCGTTATGTGTGCAGTCCTGGTTGTATGTCCTTATATATGTATGTCTGTCGGTCTGTCTGTTATGGTGTTCATTTGTTAGAGATGACTGTTTTTATCTATTAGTTATAGACAAACTTACATGTTATAAAATAAATGTGAGACACTATAATAAAATAGCAGCTTTAAAATAGGTTATGAAGGCATCCATTAACAGAGACTAATACCAAAAGAAAGAAAATATAATGAACTCAATCGTGCAAATATAATACGAAAATAATTATATATAATTAAGAACCTATTTCACAACTTCTATTGATTATCATATAATAAACACCATACAACATATTGGTTTATTAAAATTACTATTCTCAGGTAATAACGTAGTTGGTTATTTCTTGTTTACTTGTTTAGTAACTAATGTCATTATTTAGTGTTATGATTGATTTATGGTTATCAAATTTGGCTTCCAAATCTATCGATTTTCTGTTCTATAGTATATAGTTAGTATCATTGTTAGTGTATTGATGGGGCATATATGACATAATATTTCATTAGTAAAGTTCACTGGCCGCGATATTTGTTCTCTGCATGACTTATATGGCTTACAAGCGAACGAGAGAGAGAGAGACATAGAGAGAGAGAGAGAGATTTTTTGGGTCATGTCATTCTGCCTAAAACTTGATACTGCTTCTAATAAACCTGAAGTAAATTAACTACGCATTCTTTAAATACCAGAGTGAAGGACCAAATTAAAGTTAAGGACATTATGGAAATAATTAAAAACAGAAAATGGACATGGACAGGTCATATTGGATTATAGATGGATTGCAGCATTGCCAGTTTAGACACCAATGTTGGATTATAGATGGATCGCAGCGTTGACAGTTTAGACACCAATGTTGGATTATAGATG
This sequence comes from Paralvinella palmiformis, assembly GCA_025642065.1. NCBI lineage: Eukaryota > Metazoa > Annelida > Polychaeta > Terebellida > Alvinellidae > Paralvinella > Paralvinella palmiformis. Next base: position 461,188 of record JAODUP010000802.1, on the reverse strand, counting down.
GATCGCAGCGTTGACAGTTTAGACACCAATGTTGGATTATAGATGGATCGCAGCGTTGACAGTTTAGACACCAATGTTGGATTATAGATGGATCGCAGCGTTGACAGTTTAGACACCAATGTTGGATTATAGATGGATCGCAGCATTGACAGTTTAGACACCAATCTTGGATTATAGATGGATTGCAGCGTTGACAGTTTAGACACCAATGTTGGATTATAGATGGATCGCAGCGTTGACAGTTTAGACACCAATGTTGGATTATAGATGGATCGCAGCGTTGACAGTTTAGACACAAATGTTGGATTATAGATGGATCGCAGCGTTGACAGTTTAGACACCAATGTTGGATTATAGATGGATTGCAGCATTGACAGTTTAGACACCAATGTTGGATTATAGATGGATCGCAGCGTTGACAGTTTAGACACAAATGTTGGATTATAGATGGATCGCAGCGTTGACAGTTTAGACACCAATGTTGGATTATAGATGGATCGCAGCGTTGACAGTTTAGACACCAATGTTGGATTATAGATGGATCGCAGCGTTGACAGTTTAGACACCAATGTTGGATTATAGATGGATTGCAGCGTTGACAGTTTAGACACCAATGTTGGATTATAGATGGATTGCAGCATTGACAGTTTAGACACCAATGTTGGATTATAGATGGATTGCAGCATTGACAGTTTAGACACCAATGTTGGATTATAGATGGATCGCAGCGTTGACAGTTTAGACACCAATGTTGGATTATAGATGGATCGCAGCGTTGACAGTTTAGACACAAATGTTGGATTATAGATGGATCGCAGCGTTGACAGTTTAGACACCAATGTTGGATTATAGATGGATTGCAGCGTTGACAGTTTAGACACCAATGTTGGATTATAGATGGATTGCAGCATTGACAGTTTAGACACCAATGGGTGGCAAAAGAAATCGAAGAAGGCAACGAAAAGGTGGAGAGATAAACTAAAACAATACCGGGACAATGTGAACTGATACGGGACCTTTGGAGGCAACATGCTTTCGTCCTGCAATGGACTGATCATTGCTGATTTAGGCATTACTAATTGGTTTAATAACGTATCATCAGGTATATATATATATATATATATATATATATATATATATATATATATATATATATATATATATATATATATATATATATATATATATATATATATATATAATATGGAGAAAGAAAGTATATTTAAACACGTTTGCAAGCTTTCCTAGAACACGTGGGATATGCCATTAGTTTTATTAATGAACATTTTCACCTTCTCTAATATGCACTCTTTTGAAAATTACCAACTGACTATTGTATCTGAGGGGATAGGTGTTCATGTAGCTATTATCTACCGATTATACCCACTAAGGAAAATGGCCTGATAGCTGCAGCTTTCTTTAAAGACAGTTCGGAATTTGTTGACTCTCTTGCTACCAGCAATGGCTATTAGTTGATCTTAGGTGATGTCATTCTTATATCTGCAAATCTCAAGCAGCATGTGCAAGAAAGAACACACACACATGTCATCCCACGTGATAGTAACTATTTTGGTAAGGGTGTGCCTGTGTCTTCCATGCTGTCTGATCATTTCCTTTTATGATTTATTTATCTTTTCAGAAACAATCTGTTTCAGCTAAAGTTTTTCCATGTGGAAAATATAAGTCGATTGAGGCTTTTCTTGCTGATATACAGGTTTTCCTCTGACATTGGATTCATATGATAGTACATTGAGAGATATTGTAGATGAGAATGTACATTTAAAGACAAAGGAAATGCCAAGAGGAACAATGCTTCCATGGTACAATAAGAACATACACGTTACCAAGAGACACAGAAGGTATTGTGAGCAGCTGTCGGTCAGAACCGAATTTTGGGTTCATAATGAAATGTTCAAGGTCAGTAAAATTTTAGTTAAAATACCATTGGCTCTGCTAAATCAGAATATTATACTAAACTGATCAAAGCATTCAAGGGAAATCGAAGGACTGTTTTCAGTGTTGTGAATAAAGTATTACGTAAAAGTCAAACTGTCCTTCTAAATATGATCAACTCTGATAAAGATATGGCCTATTGTTTTAATAACTTCTTCTGTCAAAAGATATTAAATATTCATAACGGGTTCCCTTCTAGCACCTTATGGGTGAGCCCTTGACAGAAGAGTCCTCCATGTCCATAATGGTACATTTGAGCCTCTTACAGAGACTAATATTCGATAATGCATTATTAGCAGTTGACCGTTTTCCTACATAACTTGTGAAAGATTGTATGGATGTTCTGATAAGCCCAATTACAAATACAGTTAATAAATCATTATCTCTGGGTGCTTACCCAAGATCCATGAAAGCTGCCCTTGTAAAACATTAATACAAATCACCACATTATCGGCTGTAATATTCTAAACAATTACAGACCTGTTTTAAATATTACATTTTTATCTAAAGTTAGAGAAAGGGCAGTATTACTCTAGCTAAAAAGACATGTTTGGTCTGTCAGGTAAAGTACTTGAAGGGTTCCGATCGTTTCTAGAAGAACGCTCCCAGAGGGTGTCTTTTCATGGTATTTTATCTCACGTTCAGTTTGTGTTATTTGGTGTCACACAGGGTTCAGTTCTTGGTTCTCTGGTTTTCACAATATATATCCGTCCTCTTGGGATCACTGCGCAGTGATATGGGGTTAAATATCACTTATATGCTGATGACACACAGTTGTATATATCATTTGATCCTCACAATCAGTTACATTTCCCCTTCCTTGAAAAATTTAGAAAATGCATTGCTGATATTTGGCTATGGAAGACTAAAAATCTTCTAAGACTTGAAAATACAAACTTGAAAATAAATATGGAATATCATTTTATTGTTTGTTATTTCTTACTTAGAATTATGTTTTTCCAGCGAAAGTATCAGGATATGTGAATTTTATGTATTTATCGATATAATTACCCCATGAGGAATATATTGATGTATTTGAAAGACTATGGGTATTCTGGATCATGGTGAATTTAATTAAATATGAATATTAATACCAAAATGCTAAATATTCGACATGCATTAAAAAGCAGGAATTTGTCAGGAATTCGACTTCAAACGTTCTAATTACGTACAGTGTTCAATCAGGCACCCGAATCACAGTTCAATAATTGGTATGAGCACCATGAGCATCGTAGAAAGCTTGTACTCGTCGAGGCATGCTGTCAATCAGGGTTGCCAGGGTTTGAAGGGACGGAGCGTGCCATGCATCAATGACTGCCTGTCGTAATTTCGCCAAATTAGTAGGCTGGTTGGTACTTGCATCCATGGTGCGTGTTACTTCGGACCACGTGTTCTCTATAGGATTCATATTCGGCGACACTGCTGGCCATTCCATGTTTTCGATCCCTTCTGTTTACATGAAAATGACCACTGTGCGAGCTCTGTGAGACCTGGCATTGTCATCCTGGTAGACAAAATTATGCCCAAATGTCAGACGAGCAAATGATGCTAACTTTTCCTCCGTGATCTGTAGGTACTAGTACTGATCCAGGTTTCCACCAGAGGTCTCCTGGCGAAGTAACCTGCACGGATCAATCGCAGATTCACTAGGATTCTGGATACAGGGGTATTAGTTAACTGTAGCCACTCAGCACGAAGGATGTTTGCTGACTTGGTACGCCCATTTCGGCACAAACGTAGCAGATAACGGTCTTCGCTTTATATTGTCTTACGAGGATGTCTGGGTCTAGCTCTGGGTGTGGGTTTGCCCGTCTCACGAGTTCTCTTAAGCACCTTTGAGACTGTTCCCTGTGCCATCAAAAGAGCTTGGGCAATGACCTTCTGTTTGGAACCCATACGCCACATGGCAAGAACTCGTGGATAACTTTGCCCAAACATTTCAGCAAATTCCAGCACGACCGAGTACAACTAGATATATCGATAGCTCTACCCTCTTATTTATAGAGCCTCAGATTGGACCTTGGGTGTTTTACTGGTCACCCACTCCCTCATAACAATACCACGTGTTGAAAACGTATGACAAAATACTCGTCAAGTATCAATGATTATGCTGATATCACTGAACAGATGATAAACACTAACAAACTGGTCCTAATATGCTATTCCACAAAAGAATGCAACGGATAAAAATATATTCCATATTTATTTTCATCTCTGAATTATATATTTGGCAGTACCACATTGTATTAAATCCTTAAGGACACCAGCATTACCGATGGGTGCATCTTCGATAGCCTCTAATATGTCAGTAAAAAGTCTAGGGATTATTTTTACCGTTGTATTAACATGAATCAACATGTCATATCAATATGCCGAGCTCCTTACTACCATCTTAAGAACATCCAATGTTCCAAAGAATTCTTGATACAAGAAGCACTTATAACTGTAGTCCATGCCTTTGTTACATCTCGTATAGACTATTGTAACTCCCTATTATATCGGATATATGGTTATAACATAAATTGCCTTCAGCGAATTCAGAATAGTGCAGCTCGCCTAGTGACAAATACTCGGAAATATCATGATATCACCCCAATTGTTGAAATTATACATTTGGTACCTATTAGACAGCGTATCCATTTCAAGATGTTATTAATAACTTATACATCTATTAATGATACGGCGCCAGAATACCTGTTTGAACTGGTGTCCATTAGAATGTTATCCCGAAAACTCAGGTCAACTGGTCAGATACTATTGGAGGTGCCAGTTTCTCGGCCAAAGTCATATAGTGATTGAACATTTAGTGTTGTGCCCCACTTTGTGGAGTAGGTTGCTAGTATATATTAGAAATGCGTCGTCTCTTGAAATGTTTGAGTCTGTTCTAAAAACATACATGTTCAATGTTGTTTTAAGAGATAAATAACAATTATCTTTTAAATCTCTTATAGGGTTTTTAGCGATATATTATTTGGGGTATTATTATATTACACATTGATAGTACAGCGCATTGAATGGCTCTTCCTTGTAATGGTGCTTTATTAAATATACATTATTATAAATATAAATAAACGTAAAACTACCTAACCTACAATTTTATTTTGTGGTTTAATTTATAGCATTCATTATTATTATCAGCGATTACTGATTTATTTCCACATTTACACCAATTCTCCAGGCATCTACAACATATATATCAAACATTTACCAATTTTGTTTTCGAATTTTCGGCATATTCCGTATTCTGTCACATATATATATATCATGAGTCATTGCTCATCTCACGCACGCATGCATGCATGCACCCACGCACACAAGCATGCATGCAAACAAGTATGCACGCACACACGCACACACACAAATATAGACACAAATATACACATCCAAACACACACACTCATACACACACACGCAAAGCACAAGCATATTCTCTCTCTCTCACACACACGCACACACACACTCATACACATACCAACACACACACAAACACACACACACACTCACACACACACACACATACACACACACACACCCATACACATTCCAACACACACATTGTAATACTTCTTTATATCCACTAAACATGAGAGTAGATGTTATTATATTATATTTGTAATGTTAAGACGTGTTAAGTAAGTTACTATAGTATAGCTTGTTAAATTTTGTTTTTATTTTTTCCAATTGGGATTCTTTCAAATAAAAATATGCTTTACTTACAAAGTTATTTACTTATTATTATCCTTAATGTTATCGATCATTGTTATAATTTAATCAACAATACATATTTAGTTTGGCAATTTTCTTTTAATAAACAAACAAACATCAGTTTTAACTAAGTGGAGTACTTTGTTTAGCATTTTATTTGGTCAATTATAATTCGATTTAAACGGCAAAATAAAAATATGTGATGTTATTAATATGATAAATATGTGATGTAATTAATATGATCATAAATGTAACCTAACTATCAGAAGACAGCTTTATTTAAATTCCTGGATATTAATAATAAATAAAATAAAGACTCTCTTGCTCCTTACCATATTAATATATATATAATTTTGATATTAGATGATAAATAAGATAATACACGTTTCAACAATTAAATATAATAGTTATGTATAACTATTACATGTATAAACTACGTAACAATGGCAATGCGACCCTAGGATTGAATCACTGTTAGATAATAAGCAGAAACATAATACACAGTATTCTCTGTTAGATAATAAGCAGAGACATAATACACAGTATTCACTGTTAGATAATAAGCAGATACATAATACACAGTATTAGTGTCAAATCCGTGAGAAAAGGCAACAGAAAAATAAAACAAAATAAAATATTAAATCCCCATAAAAACATTCAGTAAGTATGACAAGAAAAGGATTTGGAAATTATAGGAGATGTAACAAAATTAAAACAAACATAAATACCTTGTAGAACGTATGTTTGTAGCACTTTATGGACATAACTCAGAGCATAATCAGTACAGTACAAATATCAAATTATGCCTTAATCATTAAAATTATCGAAAACTTCCATCATAATCCATCGGAAGATGAAGATAAAATACCTTTTTAAATTGAATAATTCAACAGTTCCACATATATTGAGGGACTTCTAAATTAGATGACTACGTACAAATGGAATAACGTGGGCATTAATCAATGCCAAGCCACACAATCTTTTCTATCCCATGGCATAATGCAGATATGTTATTAGGTTAGAAAGACATTTTATTGACTCCCATTTACAGTCAAATCATAGCAGCCTGACTAAATTTCTATAAAACCTAATATTCTACAAAACCTAAAGTAATTTAATAATCTTTGTAACACATCTATTGGATAAGGGACATGCGTATAGCATGGATACTGCTGATAATCCAGTTTTATTTCTTGACCGAAAGTATGCACATCACAACTATTGCATGCCAATATTTGTAATGCAAAACATATTTAAATAGCATGTGGTTTAGCGATGCGATGGGGCTATTTCATTTATTGCCCATATTATGAGTAATTAAGTTACACTTATTTAAGGAAATTGTTGAATGTATAGCTATTATAATCCCGACGTCTCATTCGCAGTATGGAAGATCTGCCAGAAATACGCTCTTCTCGACTATATACTTTGGGACGCTAAATTAGGCGTGGGTGAAGGTTTACTTAGTGATGAACAGAAATGTACAAGGATTAGCTGTTAGGTTCAGGTAAATGATATATTCGAGTTAGTCTTTATGAAAAGAAAAAAAAAATGTGCAAGTATACTGCATTAATTGTTATCAGTGTAATCATCTCTCTCTCTCCCTCCCCCCTCTCTCTCTTTAGCCAGTATCGGGAATCTGGTATCACACCACCTTGATCTAGGACGGGACATCTTCTCTAAACCACTTTGAGATAATTTTGATATATAATACGGTTATGAAGGAAATGTCGGACGAGATCGATGAATGATTTGAGAGCTGGATAGACTGAACTCACTTTTATCCTAGTATCAAGAAAACTTGTCAATTGAACAGTGATTTAGGCAGGGCGTCTGGATTGTGATATAAATCAATTATGATATTCGAAAGATCTCTGAAGTCATGTGTTATTCAGCAATGAGATTGGATTCCTACTGTATACGTTTTATGTAAGATAGTCTAGTTAGATTTTGCTTATGTAATAAGAATCCAAGTTGGTGGTGGTGATTTAACTATCCAGTGAATTGCATTTCAATGGCAAATGAAATTTCAACTTTGAAATTTGCAAGTACTAACAAATCGTAAAAGAAGGGTTATCGCCATTGTCTTGAAGAATATTGTGAATATTGTTGTGATTCAAGAGATTACTCCCTCGTCTCAGAATTGGCTGTTAATTGTGAGTAGATTAGCATAATTAATGATAACGTTTATCATCTTAGAAACTGAATGAACTAACGAATATCAGTAAACAATGCCACATAGTCTTTGAGAAACCTGCAATAAACAGCGCTTCTCCAATGTAGAAGTCTTGGGGAACCCGAATCTATCCAAATTAACTATAAATAGGTTGGATATCTACAGCTCAAATGCTACTTGTTAATGTGTACAAAGTGTATACTTACTAATAATATTAAAGTACATTGTGAAGATATTATCATCATAGTCCACTTCATGTTATGTCAATTTAAAAGTCCATGCTGATCTCATGTGGATGTTGTTTATTTTGTTATAAACTCATAATGATTTACATACGAACACCCCCCTAATTATAATGTGTACGGAAAGTGGGTATTCTATGTTATGAGTATTTCCTCGTTTAGGCGGAAATGTTTACAAAAAACAACTGAATATTATTGGGTAAGTTGAATATTTCTTCAGAAATATTTCGGAGTTTGCTGATATAATTACTAAGTAGAGTTACTAGCCAATTATTTAAGGTTATTTATACTTTATTTTGTCTTATACATGTACACTTTGACTGAAAAGTATAGGTTACCTTCTAATTGATGTTAATTGCACACATCATGTGCAAGATCGAACGAATGTATACGAAGAGCCTTTAATTTGTATTAACTGTCGTGAAGATGGGAAATATAATAACATTTCTGTGTCTTCCTAGATAACTGGTAATTGTTTTATTTAACATTGGCGCAAACATTACTCTAAAATTGTAATTTGGTAGTGATCAGGTTATACAACGTATTTAATAGCGACTTCCACTAAATGTATGATTATCAGTTGCAAAGGTCAGGGCCCATTGGCAGTATCTATATGAGTATCGGCACATTTAGTAATGTTTTAGTGTATTATTTGAGCCAATTTTGTGATCGTATAAACTGGTATCTGGAATATACATGATCCTATAAACTGGTATCTGGAATATACATGATCGTATAAACTGGTATCTGGAATATACATGAAGGACAATTGACATTGTCCACGATGATATAGCACGTAATTAATAAGATAATTGATTTATAATGTCCAAACCAATAAAATGACGTCATCTGATTTGATAATTTGTGTATATTTTGTTGGATACAACAATCACAAGATAGTACGTTTAATAAAATTCAGGCAAGAATCACTTATGTGTTACGCTAATAAATAATTTATCATATTAATGATAAGGAAATTAATGCGTTGAAGATATTATTATATTAGCAATAAGTGGATATCATCACACATTATTGTTAGCAGTGTAAGTGTATGTCTGCAATAATAATATAATTTAATTGTTTTTATCGTTTTACGATAGACAAATACATTTATCGTATTATTAAAGTATTTTAGCAAATATAGATTCTGATCTACAACAAGATTATAATATACAAAGTGTTTAAACCATGATCATATTTAGTATATTCATGGACCTATTATTAATAACCCTGAATACTAACAAGGTTAGTTTGAAATCTATTACTAATGAGTAAAAGAAATATCCAAGCATATTAACTTCAATAGGAACTATATATTCTGACCAAATACTATAATGTTAGAGACATCTAGATAATCAGATATGGTCATGAATCTTCTTTACAGACTGTATGCCATTATGCGACATTTTTATCTGATTAGCTAGGTCCATGGTCACGATGTCATGGTCACAATATACACTCCAACATATACACTCAAAAACACACACACACGCGCGCGCACACACACACACACACACACACACACACACACAATATATATATATATATATATATATATATTACATTGATGCTCACACATATTGCAATAGGTCACCCTAGAAGATTAAAAGTATTGCTACGATATTTTATAGGATTACTTGATCAAACTTTGCATTCACTATTTAATGACTAAAATAACTAAAAACGTTGAGTTATATTGTATATATTAAAGTATCAACACGACAGATATTAGCTATAAACTTTTGTTGTTTATTTACAGCTGATGATGCTGACGATGTGCAATCAAGTTTTAGTCACCAAATATGCTCTATTTATAATCAGTTTTACGTACTCATAATACATTTTCATGATAGGCTCACAATACAGAGTGTAATCCTTATTCATATTTTGTGTCTAAAAATCGTTTAAACTAAATTATAGCTAACAAAATAAAGAAGGTAAAATATCTGTAATAAAAAGTTGTGAGAAGACAGATTAATTATTCCACTGAGCCAACATATGATTGAATTAGCAGCGTAAAATTGAATACGTATTTATTTAATGTCAGCTTAATGATATGTAAGAATATATGATAAACATGTGATTTTATAGGAAATCTGTTAAACTTAAATAGGCGTTTAGTGAATTATCACTGTTATTTAGTTATGGTAAATATTATCATCAAGATACATATTTAAAGTTTCTAGTTGGCTAAGACATTACGTATACATTAACTGTTACCCAATTAGTCAGTATTCTATGCACCTGCCTACAAGAAACATAATGTAAAATATGAGTCCTTTAAAACACAAACAGTGCATTATATTACCCCTAAACACTTAAAATGGAACCTATTTGTCCTATGTATGTGGATGTAAACACAATTAACAGTTTAATTAATTATGTCACTCTCTTGCGGAAATTCGTTAACGTTAATTTCGAGCATTTCTTTTGTTTTCTACTTTTAGTCTCCAAAATATTAAAACTAAAATTAATAATCTACACTTAACTCAAATTAAAGGGTGTTAAAAACATCCTTTAATTTTGTTATCTTACTCACATATATATTAACCAGTATTGGAATACATATATACATACATATACAAGCACATATACACACACACATACACACACACAAACACACACATACACACACACACATATATATATATATATATATATATATATATATATATATATACATATATGTAAAACATAAATCAATAATGCAATCGATACATAGGACCGATTTTATATGAACTTAGAACCTACTATACAAAGATAGATGCTCTTTAGATCAAGTTATGAAATTAAAGTCTTCACAACTGATTATTAGAAGGGACAAAGAATTAAATGAGATCATCTGAAGGAAAAGATAAAAGCAGGACAACAACACGGAATACCAAGTCAATGGGTGAAAACATGTTGTATTATGGACCCATATCAGGAGGAGAAATAACCCCGTATTCATTGCCTACAGCCATTATTAATAACTGCGAATAAATCAATTTCATCTTATTTTAAAGCGCGTTCTCGAATTAGAATTTAGCATTCTGAGTATCCACTTATTCTATATATGCGGGAATTGATATAGTGGGAGATATTTAGAAAGATTTGACTCGCAACGCGCTATTTTAAATAAGTCGGATGAATCGATGTTCGTGGAAATAAAAGTTTTGTTTGAAAATGTTGCCAATAAACAAAGCAGTTTTTTTCAGCTCGTTAGTCATATATAACCTGTGTTGTTTGGAACTCACAGATATCCTTGATTTTGAGTATATGAGATTTTTTAAACAACGGATCAGTGTGACTGTTCAAACGAGTTGTATTTATAGTTCGATGAACTCGTTTTTGAAGAATGTCACTTTGATTCATAATATATTTATTTCCATTACCCCATGCCAATAATCCGTATGTAAGATGTGGCTGGATAAGAATGAAGTATACAGTTTCTAAACTTTTGATGGGTAATCAATGTTTAACTTGTTTAATTGCAAACATAATCCTTGATACATTGTTATTTAAATGTGCTATATGAAGTTTCCATGTAGGGTGTTATTCCATCCGCTATACAATACATGTGACAAATATTTATTTGAATTCCGAATCTATTCGTTCTAACTGGGTATTGTGTATATGAATATTCATGACTGATGACTCACCATTTCATTATATTAATAAAAACGGTTGTAATTATTATGAATCATTCCAGTTTTCAAATTTGATTGATATTATGCACAGTTCAATTTCATATTTCCATCTGAATTGTAGAGGTTTATCATCAAACTGGAAGTCCTTCCGAAATTCGTTTTTGAATTTCAAAACTTTAAACTCTCTTTTGATTTTATTCGGGATGAGTGAGGTTTACCATTGTGAAAATGATCAACGCTTGGTGCTTCCGAGATACCATGGACTCATAACCCGTTGCCGTGTAAATGGATCAAAAGCTTTGTGAAAGATGATCAAATTTTCAAAATATGTGATGATTTAAGCGTTTTTATTCCCCATGCTTTTTGAATCTTTATTTATTGAAATTGTTTCATCGTCCAAATCATCTATTGTTGTAATAATTTACAGACCAAATACTGCACCTAAAGCAGATGTCGATATATTCTTAGCTATACTGCAATATATAATGAATATGATCAATAACGAGCATAAACATGATGTTATTACGGGGGGATACGAATATTGATTTATTGAAATTTGGATATCATCCTAAAACAGACGAATATCTTGGTTTCTTACCAGTAATCGCAAAGCCCACGAGAGTGACACCATTATCAGCCACTCTAATTAATCTTATTTACACCAATAATATACCGAGTCCTACTGACGCTGGTATTATCGTCACTTTTCATGAAAGTTTACAGAATCGCATTTGAAAAGTCCTTTCCTTTACGTTCAGTTAAATATACAAAAATACACTAAGAAAGATCCCTGGATTACCTTTGGGCTTCTCACATCATCTAGGCACAAGGCCAATTTGTTTTTATAAATAAATTAAAACATCCAACAGAAAATAACATTAGCGTATTTAAAAGGTATACTAACGTTTTCAATAAACTGAAACCTAACATGAGAATTCTACACTAAAAATCAATGCTGAGTGTAAATAAACACGATATGAAGAAAAAAAAGGTCCATATTAAAACAATCTATTGGAAAACAGAATGACAGAACATGTTTGCCTCTTTCATTTTCAATTAATGGCCAAACTGTAACCAATAAATTGGAGGCAGCCGACGGTTTTAATGATTAATTTTCCAAAATAGGTGAAATAACCAGTAAAAATGTCCCCAAAACTAAACGTAATTTCAAGGATTACATGCCAAACCCAGTATGTTTTTAGAACCAGTTACTCCATCTACTATTATTGAAACTACTCAAAAACTTAAGTCTAAATCTAGTTTTGGCCACGACGGAATATCGAGTAAGATACTGAAACATTCTATTTATATTATTGCTGTGCCTATCACTCACATTATAAATAGATATTTTGCTAACAGCTTAGTTCCAGGTAAATTGAAATTAGCTAAAGTTATACCCATTTTCAAGTCGACAGACTCAAGCCAGATAAAAAAGTATCGCCCTATTAACTTACTTCCGGTTTTATCCAAGCTGTTGTAAAAAATAATGATATCGTTTTTGAATGCAAATAATATCCTATATAATCACCAATATGGATTTCGTTCACGATACTCCACTATACACCCAATTATGCATGTACTTAATCACTGTACTCACACTAGTAATACAATAAATCCCGAATATACCCTGGCTACTCTGTGTGATCTCTCCAAAGCGTTTGATGTGATAAGTCACAAGAGTCTTCATCAGAAATTAAACAATTATGGTATTCGAGGTATAGTAAACAAATAGTTTGAAAATTACTTCTCCGATAGAACCCAATTTGTTGAACTTGGCAAGTCTTCCTTGAGAGAAATAAAGTGTGCCACAAAGCTCCATCTTGGGTTCCTTACTTTATCTTGTTTATGTTTTTAAATATTTTGGAAATCAAGTACATTTGATATTTTATCTGTTTCCGACGACACAACTTTATATTTATCCCATTATAATTTAAATACACTCTACATCAACACCAATAAAGGAATTAATGATTTATATGAATGGTTCTGTTCCAATAAACTTGCATTGAACTCCAATAAAACATAGTACATTGTTATCAATCCAAAACAGCGAGATGTAACTTGGCGGAATTCAATGTAAATATAGCTGACATAATACTGGAAGGAATTGGTTTAGACTGTACTGGTCAAACAACTAAATTTCTAGGCATCTATATTGATAGATACTTTAACATGGAAAAACATTTTTCCCATGTAAATAGTAAAATATCACGAACCATTCTTTTCAATAAATCAAAGTAAAACACTTTTACCATATGACATCCTAAGAACACTTTATTTTGCACTAATCCATGCGCATTTGTCCTACGGAATACTAGCCTGGAGAAATACTAGTCATGCTAATATGAACAAGACAGTTAATCTACAAAAAATTACAATTCGCACCATCAATAAATCTGGATTAAACAGCCATACAGACCCGTTATTCAAACGGTCTGATATTTTAAAACTGAAGGATTTATATGAATACCAAACTACCTTGTTTATGCTCGATTTTATTAATAATAGACTACCACTACCATTTAATTCGACATTCCAATTTAACCATCAAATTCAACTAGACAAACCAATTTACTTCATATTCCACTTTGCAAGTGCAATTTTGCTAGCTAACTTCCACTATACATTTACACATATATGGAACAAATGGTCTAGTATGATTCCGAATAATTCATCTCGAGCATATACCAATCATCAATTGTAAACATATTTCTTGAGTGTTTACCATAACTCTGTTAAATGTATCTATTGTTATTGTAATGACTGTGGCTCAAAGTAAATGCTGTACTTTACTATATGTAATGACTGCCTATTTTGTCTATATATTATATAAAATAAATAGAGATGCCGTTATCATGAATGTATTTATCTAAGTAATTCATAACTGTAACAGAGACATACTAAATCGTCTACAGTATACTCGTACTTTAGTTGTAGTCATTTAAAACGCAATCCTGATAATGGACCAGCCAACCATGGAAAAGGCCAGTTTAAATGATTTAATGGCTTCTTTTGTTAATAGCAAACAGCCATGTAGAATCAATTATTCATAGAATGGAAACAAAATGTGGGTGGATGTCATTGTCAATTTTAGGTTTTAATGTCATTTTCAATGTCATAAAGTTCACCAAAACAATGTGTTTTCACAAGTATATTTGTCTAAGTAGCTTAAAATTGCCACACAAGCATGACAATTGGCACGAAACATGGTCAGACGACATCAACTTGCATATGAAGCTCGCTGGCACATCAAGTGGCCAATGTGCAAGTCATGGTTAGCTGAACATAGCCATGAACATAATGTGGCATTTGAAGAATTCACCCAAAGTATGAGTCAGGTGTTTAAGAAGCACAACAATGTTGGTGGTAGAGGAAAATCTACACAGCAATCGACCATTTGTCAGATGCACTTCGTTGTGAGGAGTCCCTCATAGAGGAGTTTGACCAAGCGCAGACTAGTAATCCAACCTTCATGTTGTGGTCAGCTTATATGAGTATGGTTGATATCTTGCTGGACTTCATCAGATCTGAGAGGGATGACAACTGGATTATACACCTACAATCACTCATTACGGAAATACTGCCATATATGACCATTTACCTTGCAAACATGGAACGCTTCAAGAGGTCAGCACCAGAAGTCCTTGCATTTTTTTAATGAAAGTATTGTAGTGAAGAGGACCAAAAGGCGATTAAACAAAGTCCCTGCTCATCAGGCAACTGAATGGGTCAACTGGATATGCAAGAAGCATAATGGCAACATCGGTATAAAAAGAAATGACCAACTAAGAGACAAGTTGTATGCTACATGGTCAGAACGATCGCACATTTACAAGAAACTACGTCAGTCTCTAATCTAGAGAAATGACGAGGAGGATACTGTTTTCTGAACTTGTGACAATACGTGATGCTGATGATGTGAAGAGGCTTCCTACGCAACTCCGAGGATTTCATGTGTCCAGGTAGCACATGAAATTAGGAAAAGAGGATGGCGAAAGCCCTTATAAACTATAGACAAACATCAGGCGTCCCTGAAAATAAAAGACACTGCATCATGTGAGATGTGATCATTTTACTGCAGCAGAAAGAGATGTGCAGGCAGTTATTACCAATGTGAAGGCATGATTAGCGGAAGGAACCAAAGGGTTCTATGATGCACTAAAGAAGCATCAACCAATACATTTGCTGACCTGTTCAAAGCTAACGTGTCTATACTACACAGAATTCACAGAAAACAGTCAAAGATGAACGGCAGCTACTGCTTTATATATGTCTTATAAATTTGAATATTTGATTTTGTTGGCAAATTAAGTTTCTTGCAGAGTAATTTAGTTTCCGTTCAACGTGACGACGATAAGAAATTTGTAAACCACGGCTCTCTTTTTATGTATTTATTGTAGTTTCTTGGCGGAGTTAGTGGAAAACCCAATTCAACATGTTTTATATAAATATTAAAAAATTAATTGAAACCTTGGTTTGTACAGTCAGTTTATGATATGGGGTCAAAGTTTATCTTTTCCAAAATGTGATTGAATTTAATAATGTTAGTTCCTGTTCTTTTTCTTTGTTAAGCATGTTAAGCTATTGCTAGGATGCGATATTTTAGTTTTCACTGTGAAATGTTCCAAATTGATAAGTTATGTCATTTAGTATTATCCCCGATTTGGATGATGCCAAAATATTATAGATATGATCGATGAGTGTCGGAGAGGATGGAGTCACTCTAGTTGGTTTAGTAGTAATTGGCACTAAACCCCTCATAAATGTATTTTCAATGTATTGATTTGTTTTAACATGGCTGCCAAAACATATCAATTCCGTATTTACATCATCTATTTAAATACCTTTCTTATTTTCAAAATCTATCTTGTCTATAGAATCATACAAATTGACTGAAACTATGTCCATATCTGCTTTATGTTGCGTATTTGTTCTAAATAAATTAACAATTATTAAAATTAATTTCACCGATATAGATATAATTTCAATAACTATTGATTGATTCACCATGCAAATAACCAAAGGAAATCTCTAAATGACTCCCATTTCGTCTGCAGTTTAGGTGAAAACATCCACTATCCTTCGTATTATTATGCTCCATTTCACCACGTAATTATTCTGGTTCAAAATAACCACATCCTGTATCAGATTTCCCAAAAAGGGGAATCACGACTTTCAGCATCAACATTTACAAAGGTAGCATCGAAAATTTAGTCAATTCTTTTTTTAAATTATACACCCTGATCTGGCTCAAGATATTATTATTTACCTTCGTAAGAAAAGATAGAAATTCCTCAAGGAATGTCGTTTTCTTCTACCAACAACACTCACATTAAGACCGATCTTTGGTTCATCAGATGTTCATTAAACATAGGTATTTCCAAGACAGAAGCAGGTTTAACTATTTGTCTATTGGTTAAAAAAGTATATTATATGGAATGAGACATCTTCTGGTACCAAGAAAGTATTCTAGCCTCACAAACTTGAGGCTATTTTTATTAATAGGTCCAATGAAATTTCCTTCTTCTTTTCACTGGAACTGTGTCAAATGAGTTGCAGGTGTGAACATGATCAAATAGATTTGTTTATTTAATGCTTGTTCTAGAGCACATCTACACTGCTTCTTCATGGGTCCGTTTATTTAATGCTAATCCAAGGTCATTTCTTTAAAGTTAATGTTCTTGAGTTAATTTGGGTTCCCGTGATCTTAAATGTAATTGGAGATCCAATCTATTGTAAATATATATAATTAGTGTATAGAGGATATCTGGTTGACCAAATGTGATATGTCTTGGGTCATCAGTCTAATATAGTAGATAAATGACCTGATAACTATTTGCTGGATGAACATAAATTATATATATATATATATATATATATATATATATATATATATATATATATTATATATATTATATATATATATATATATATATATATATATATATATATATATATATATATATATATATATATATATATATATATATATATATTAGTATGACTATAAACTAATAAATAATAATAATAATTTTGTATATTTAATAAACCACACTTAGTAAGAGAAACAATTTAATTATATGTGATACAATAATATTATATAAGAGTACCTAGTTTAAATTTAGAGGTGGTGTATCATAATTACATACGTTTAAATTCTATGTATTTATGTTATTAAATAATTAACCTATTTAAAGAGAGGTAACAGATCATATATCAGATATCTACATACTTTAAAGAAGATACTTGTGATACACTTTAATCTTATCCTATGTATTTTAATGAAGTCAACTTTTTAAACACATATATTTATAGACATTGTTTTTTCCCCATGTATACTGTTACTGCTATGACTAATAATAATAATAATAATAATAATAATAATAATAATAATAATAATAATAATAATAATAATAATAATAATAATAATAATAATAATAATAATTTATGCTGTATAAACACCCAGAATGATTAGTAGCCAAACATTTCACAGATTAACAGGAACTTTGATCAAGATGTTTAAAATATTATCGTTCAAATCATATATCGTTCAAGGTGAGGTATAATTCCAGGTAAAGTGTCAAACTAGCTGAAGGGTGGCGGTTTCGAGGCTCTGGCAGCTGTAATGTTGCGACTGGTTCACTCATCCATACAAATTAGTACCTCATGGTTCTATGTTTGAGTAACGCTTTACGGCTATAATGGTAGCATGCGTTATATGCTCCCTTGGGAGTTGAGATATGTGCTGGGTGGAAACAGGTCTGTGTCAGGGATAATAATACTGTACAACACCTCAGAACAGGGTTACCTGATAAAACAAAACCATTACATTAATAAATATATTGTTTATTTATTATTGTTAAGTTAGAGATAAATACATAATGTAATCTAAGCTTTTATACATTTGTGAATGAACTTTGACAATATAATACATAATGTTTTAATATAATATAGTTAATGCTATTATAATTATTATTTTATTATTAGTAGTAGTAGTATTTATTATTTATTATTATTATTATTATTATTATTATTATTATTATTATTATTTATTATTATTATTATTATTATTTATTATTATCATTATTATTTATTAGATAACTAACTTTAGAGATTATACAGACGGCTATAAATGATAGATTAGTAGGCGGCTAATAATAGTGCCCGCATTAATAACAATAACAATGTTCACCTATAATGACATTAAACGCTCTAACTATTCGTGCTATATGTGCTATATTTGTATAGTAATATAGGATTAAAATATACCTATGTCGCCTTGGTTATTAGCATGTTCATTACCGTTACAAATAATACAATTGTGCAGAACTGTTCCAGTGAAGAGTTCACATATAAACAAATCACTTTTTAATAAGTTTGTCTAATGATTGGAATATCATTTACGTTACTTCAGGACTACCCACAATAAATTAATAAAATGCTAAATAAACAAACTAAATATTACGAAAAATATGTTGTTTATTTAATGTTAGAGAGGTATTTATAATGATATATGTGGATATTAGTTCAACGAAAACTGCATTTAAATCACATAACTTAAAATGGTTACTTCATATTATTTTTGAAATAATAATTTTAAACTTCCTATTCGATTTATCGTCAAATAGTTAAATAATATAAACGCTCACTGAAACAAACACTTTTCAATAAAGAGGCCAACTGCCTACGTGATGAAAATGTCTGACGCTGATATACACACATTAAGTTATCACAATGTAAATACAAACTGTTTAAAACCCGTAAAATACATCCATTAAATGAAGAAAAGTAAGGTTTTGTGGCACTTGCAGGAATATTTCGACAAAACGTTTGTGTGAGAGAAATATATAATGGAGTCATCCATTCAAACAATTTTTCCTTTTCGGTTACCTAAAATTGATTTCCTTTTGGGAAATCCTATTAGTTTTAAATGTTTAATGTTCAGATTAATCAAGGGAAACTTTTCCTTTTTCTCTTTATCCCTTTATTCCCCCCCCCCCTCTCTCTCTCTGACTTTATGCCTCTATTTTTCTGTCTAACTATATTAATAAATCAATGAATGAATGAATCAATCAATATAGCTATCTATCTATTAACTCTCCTTAACCCTATCTCCCATTCAACTGTCTGTCGATATCTCTATCGTTCATATCGAAAAGCAGACCAGCAGTAGTGTTGCTCAGATTGGATCGTTGTCAGCATTATTTATCTAAGAATAAATGTCGAGATTTTCTCGCTAAGAATAGAACTTTAATTAATATTAGTGATGTCAGAGTGCTGCTAAATGTAGGCGTCTTATAGCATCTTTGGGTGGTAAACTGGGGCTCAATTATGTGATTCGACTTTTTGTACGTAGATTGATTTTGTCTAGGTTCTAGAGTTTATAATAGAGTAAATATAACCGGCAATAATAATAATAATAATAATAATAATAATAATAATAAAAAATGTATATTTAATAAAGCGCCCTTACTAGCAGGAGCCATTCAAAGGCACTGTACAAATAATATGTACTATAATAATACCCCAAATAATATGTCTGTAAAAAACCTATAAGAGATTTAAAATTATTATTTATCTGTGAAAGCGACCTTGAACAGATGAGTTTTTAGAACAAATACAAAAAGAGACAACACATTTCTAATATCTGGCGGCAACGTATTCTACAAAGTGGGAGCTGCAACACTAAACGCACAATTACCATATATCTTGAGCCGAGACACTGGCACCTGCAATAGTATCTGACTGGATGGCCTGAGTTTTCGGGATGACTTTCTAATGGACACCAGTTTACACAGGTATTCTGGCCCCATATCATTAATAGATTTATACGTATTAATAACATCTCGACATGGATACGCTTTCTAACAGGTAGCTAATGTAATGTTTGAAGAATTGGGGTGATATGATCATATTTTCGAGTATTTATCAGTATGCAAGCTGCACTATTCTGAATTCACTGAAGGCGATTAATGTTATAATCAGATATGTCATATAACAGGGAGTTATTATACGAGATGTAACAAAACTATGGATTACATTTACTATTGTTTTTTATGTCAAGAATTATTTTAAAAAGTGGACGTCCTTAAGATGGTAGTAGGCAGCTCGGCATACTGATGTGACATATTCATGCATGTTAATACATTGGTCAAACATTACCCCTAGATTTATTACTGACTCCTTAGCGGTAATCGAAGAAGCACCCATAATATTTATACCGTGAGTGTCAGTATATTACATATGTATACACAAATTAAGAGACTATATTGGTATAGATATCGTGAATGTTTGAGTTTACTGATCCTTAGATTAACAGACAAAAGACATATTTAAATTTATTTGCATTTACCATATTTAATACGAGGGATACGATAATTAAACAAGACATATTCATTTATGGATAATAAACATCATGTTTCAATTAAATTAACTCCCATTTTTGAAAGATATGATGCGCAAGGAGATCGCGATCTTCTTAAATCCATCAGATAATTCAATCTCAATAATTTCTTCGTTTGAATGTTTTTTTTTCTTCGGGTTATTTCTCCATTTTGTCGCAAGTAATAACGAAAGTTAAATAGATATCAACCAATTACTAATTAAATTTAATAATTGATAGACGTAATAAATCGATTTAGAAGAGGGACATATATAAGTCTTTTTGTGTATAGAGAGTAGCTCGATTTAATCATTGTTATGAACGTATAAATTATTTCTATTCAAAATATATTTATTTAAATTGACTTTATTAGCCGAATCTTCTAACCAATCATTAATGATGATCAGTACGTTAAGCTGGAAAATAAGGTTTTGATTATCATGCTATCTTGTTAAAATTATATGTTGCAAGGAGGTACATGCCATCCTTCAGCGATGATGTATAATGACATTATGTCTACATTGAAGTCTCCTACATTTAATCAATCAATCAATCAATCAATATATTTATTTCAAACTGAATCTAGAATGGCATTACACACATATACACTAAATGAAGCGAGTACATGGTAGATATAGTTTGGGGTTGTACCAAATATGTTAAATCAGTACAAGGATGAAACCTGGTATGTCTAACAGAAACAGCAATACAAATATAGGGAGAAGGTTATACATTTATACTTAGTTTGTACGTCATTGATAGACTACCCACTAATTTGGGCAATGAGTCATTCGAACATATACTGTTACGTTAAATCTTCGGTGAGTTGTATTCCTACGGTCAATTATCACACGTCTTCTAATGTATGACTATGTGTACAGTTCAGATTAGGATTGTCATATATCGTGTTATCCAGTCAGATCTAGGTCACTTTGACACATCACCTTAGTAATCTACGTCTGATATTAAATATCTACTAACCGATATTTGTGTCCAATGAAACGTCATCCATTTTAATGAAACTGTGACAAAAACATTATGAACTGCTACTACTAGCCACATGATACTTACAACGACACTTACCTATTACCAACAGTCCTGAGAAAACATTTGATATACTCTCGATACACATAATTATGTTCCTAAAGTAAATGTCACAATATTATTCAAACTATAACAGTGGTATTAATTATCGTGTTCATATTTCAATTGAATAGATAGATAAAACTGTATTTCCAACTTCTACAGTACACACAAATATATATATATATATATATATATATATATATATATATAAGCTAAATGTAATTGTAAGACATATGTGGATTGCTGGTGTATCAGTGTAGCTATGAAGCTGTGTTCCCACTGCCCCTTAATACAGATTAGTAAGGTTCTGTGTGTGCGGTATCACCATCAGCCAGCAACGCGGACATCAAAAATGAAAACACATATTAGTATATATATATATATATATATATACAAACACATATATATCTTAAGAGCTTTAACATGGTCTAAAACACAATAATTACAGAAAATAACAATGCAGGCAATAAATAGTGGTAAGTTGTACTTTTCTCAAGCCTGTCTAGCTTGAGGAAGACAATCTGGACAAAATTAGTTGCTGCATGTTACTTGGCTTTGTTAGAACTACAAATATTTGCCTTCAGACATGTTCTGAGGCAGTGTATGAAACCATTTGTTCGATATTTTAGGAATAGTATAGAGCGGCAATTTATTGGCAAAATGGGTTTTGCTCCTTGTATCATACAAGAGATATGATTGCCTAGTTACTCGCGAATTGGGAATGTCATGGTTAAATCTAAACATTTGCTCAAATGAGTAGGGAA
This sequence comes from Paralvinella palmiformis, assembly GCA_025642065.1. Taxonomy (NCBI): domain Eukaryota; kingdom Metazoa; phylum Annelida; class Polychaeta; order Terebellida; family Alvinellidae; genus Paralvinella; species Paralvinella palmiformis. Next base: position 438,251 of record JAODUP010000802.1, on the reverse strand, counting down.
GATATTTTGTGATGAAGTCAAATACAAATATTATTGATTGAAATTTATATTGATCAGTTATTTTCATAATTTCTTGTAGCTTTGAGTAATGATTCAGTATGACAGTGGAATTTAACAGTATTGATGGTCCGAATTGCGCGTTTCTGAAGTAACAGTGTACGGTGTAATGTGTTAACATTAAAATATTCCCATGCCAATATTCCATAACATATATGATATGAGTTCTCAAGCAGCCCTTTGGTAATATGTTTTTTACTTGTTTAATTGAGAACAAGGTGTTGGGTATTCGCTTGTTAACATGGGCGATATGATATTTCCAACTAAGATTTTCATCTATGAAAATGCCCCACAATTTTACTGATTTTTCTTCGCAATCGTTCGCTATTTTTTAAATATATTGTCATTAATTGCAACGTTTAGCCCTGTGAAATTGCGTTATTGTTGATGGGGTCTAATAACGATATATTTAGTTTTTGTTGGATTTAGAGATAATCTGTTTCCGCAAAACCAGTGGAACAATTTGTTAACTGTTTCATCTGCCTCAGAAAGAATGCTTTTAAGTTGGAGTTCGACATACACAGTGTGGTGTCATCAGCAAATGACAATATATTACCATTACACTAATTTGCTATATCATTCACATAAATGAGATACTACAAAGGACCGAGAATAGAGCCTTGAGGGACATCACATTGTATATTGAGTAGGCTGGAGCTAGGACCATCAATGTCTACAAAATTGACTTCTATTTGCTAAGAAACGTTAAACAAATTATTAGCATTTCCACGTATTCCATAAATGATTAGTTTATTTAAAAGCATTTCATGGCTGATGACATTAAAAGCTTTGAACAGATCACAAAATATAGCCAGAGTAATTTCGGGTCTTGGATTATTATTAGATTCGGCACAATAATTTAGAATCTGAATGATAGGGTGTATATTTGAATGCTTGAGGCGAAAGCCGTATTGGTGCTTGAATAACATGGGTTCCATAAATGACAATGATGTTGTGTACATAAATTTCTTTAATATTTTGGAAATGGCTGGTAGTAAGCTTACTTGTTGGTAGTTTTGTCTAGAGGATTTGTAAATAGTAAGCACCTTCGCAATTTACAGGTCTTGATGAACAATACCAGTAACAAACGATATATTTATTATGTGAGTAAGGGAATGCACGATGTTGGAAATAGTTTTATTTAACAATTTTGTAGAGATGCCATCATAACCCTGGGTTATTTTTGGTTTCAAGTTATAGGTAGTTAAAAGAACGTCAGATGGCGACACTGGATCAAGAAACATGCACATCATGTTACGTCTGGGCATATATTCTGTAAAACGTTTATTTGATTGAGGTACGTTTTGATTGGTCTGAATGCCAATTTTAGAAAATAATTATTAAAACCTTCCACAATCAGAAATTTGTCAGTAATTAAGGTTTTGTTTATTAAAAATGTTTGAGGAAAGCTTGTTTTATTATTCAGTTTGCCAATAGCCTTTCTTTTGATAGACCAAGTGTTTCGTATATTTTGTTTATTTCCCCCCAAGGGCGTTTTGAAAATAATTGATTTTTGTTATTCGTTTCAACCCATGATGCTATACTCTTTATATGCTGCAATGGTTATTTAACTTTGTGGTAAATAATTTTGCTTTTTGTTTGGACGAAATTAAAGTACATCTTGTAACCCGTGACTGCCTTTTTAATGTTTTATTATTAATTTTACATGTGCGAAGAGGGAAACACTTGCTTGCTTGCAGTTCGGGGAGTATCCCCAGGCTGTCGCTTGTTTGGCACAGCCTCTGTGGTGGAGTCCTTCTCCGTAGAGTTTCTGTATCTGAAAATGACTGTGTAAAGTTCCGGTCCCGGACGTACCGGTGCCGAACCTTTACAAAATAATTACTGTGTGTTTGGTTTTTGCCAGATGTATGGGTCTTTTTTAAATAAGGGAATTATTATGTGTGGCGTGGCTGTGACTTTGCGTTTTACAATGACTGCTTTTTCTGTGTCGGTTAGGTTGTGTTGTGCCGGAGTTAAGAGTTGTTTAAGAGGTTGTCGGCAGGCTGGGAAGGCGGGACAATTAATTAGATAGTGGACCGGGTCAAATTTTGGTTACAATGTAAGTAGAGTGCTTTATTATTTGGGCCGACAAAGCTTTTTGTGTGCACCCAGCAGCGGAGGCGGCGTATGTGTACGTCTGCTATTCTGTTATTTATGATGTGAATGCCGGGAACAATGGTTTTATTGTACCATGTACTTAATTTGACTGTGTCTTGATTTGGTGTTATTTGTTTGTGAAGATATTCTGTTATTATGTGTTTGTAGGCACCTGGTGTCTGTTCTGTGTGTAGGATGTTGGTTAGGTTAGTGGCTTCGTTGGCTAGAGCGTCGGCTCGTTCATTACCCTCGATATTTGTGTGGCTGGGAGCTCAATGTAGAGTGGTTAGACTGCCACGTTGGCTTAATGCAGAGGCGCAGTTAATAATTTTCGTTGTGATTTCTGGATATGTTCGTGTTTTTGTTTGTGCCAGGATTTTGCTGGCTGCCATCGAGTCTGAGTGTATTATTACACTTCGTGTCTGTCTTGTGCCTCTCGCCATGCGAGGGCGGCGTGTATGGCGTGAAGTTCTGCTAGAGTGATTGGTGTGTGGTCGGGGAGTCTTTCACAGGGATTTCGGAGTGTTTATATAGTTTATTGACTTCACCATGTGCTTCATTTGAGCATAACGTGGCTAACACAATAATGAATGATCAGTCATATCTGTTATTATAATTCCTGCTTTTCCAGCTGTCGTTATGTTGTTCATGTAAATATGATCAATTAGTGCAGCAGATGTGCTAGTTATTCTCATAGGTTTGTAATTATTGGTAGAACACCATTTTGAAATATGTTATCTCAGTAATCGTTTGTCTTAAGATGAGTCTCAAATTTTCAAGTTAATATTCATATCGCCCATAATAACACGGCGTTTGTGTTCTTTATTGACAGTATCCGTTATATGAAAACGAGTACTCGAAAACATATCCAAGTCAGCTCTGAGTGCGGAATTTGGTCTAAATATGACGCGAATACTGTGTGTTTTTTTCAGATTGTGATATAACTTCTACAAATAAAGATTCGAAAACATGCGGTATAAAAACACTGATGTCGACGTGTAGCTTAAAATTTGTATTGTCTTTGAGAAAAAGACCTACACCGACCCTCGGCCCATCGTCCATACATCGAGTAATAGTATCATGGTATCCATTCAGAGATAATCGCGTAACATTTAAAGTTTGATAGTTTTCGCTGACGCCAATACAATCAAATGAAAAATAACCACTATTTAATTGACACATAAGGTCATAAAAAGAGTCCCGGTTGGAAAGAAGTCCTCTACAATTTATGTGAAAATATTATACGCTGTTGCGCATATGCTAATGAACGTTAGAAAATTATTTTGGTTCAAAATGGTCGCATATTGGAATGGGGAATCAGTGTAATCATTGTCTTCTGTGATATGCTCATATCAAGATAGTAAGTCATAAGTGACGGTGTCTGCACTGATTTAATAAATGCAATTCCGTTTGTCACGTATATCTTACCACATTCATTAAATCCCTTGTTGAGTCCGCAATACCAGCAGAAAGCGGTTGATACACACACAGGGAATTATCACAAAGTGAGAAAAACATAGACACATAATATACAAAAAGACAATATGAATGTACATGGCAATATATATATATATATATATATATATATATATATATATATATATATATATTTATTTATTTATTTATTTATATAAAGGGATATAGTTAGAGTTGAATATGGATATATACCTAGATACACGAAACTCCGCAATTTCATGTCGGTCCCTTGAAAATTTTGGATAGATTGGAAGAAGAAAAATTAATAGAAGTACCGTCAGCGATATAGTTTGTCGATCCCAAAATTAATCAAGTAAACAAGACGGAAAGCCACGAGGTTTGTTGTTTACATCGAGGTATGACAGCACCGAACAGACACTGTCAAACAATGCGGAAAGTTACGAGCTATAGTGTTTACATCGAGGTGTTACAGCTCTGAACCGTGGCATTGGCTCGCTGACGAACGTTTGAAAAGCTGATTCGTGGTTAATAGTGAGAATGAAAAAATATTGTTACAAAATTAGCAAAATACTTTAATTTTGTGCTAGATATTTAGGATTTTACAATGTGTTCACAATTAACAAGCCAGTGTGAACATTATTGGACAGCATTTGGCAAATACAGTGTACAAGAATCAATCTGTACATCTATAATAAGGTGTTATCACTGCGAACAGTTGGAATAAGAAACAACAATTGATGATCTACACATGTGTTTTATCAATTAAATGTGTGTCACCGATATTTTCATGCAGCCATGAGGTAAGTTTAATATATTAAAATATATATATATATATATATATATATATATATATATATATATATATATATATATATATATATATATATATATATATATTACACCTATTCAATAGATATTCAAATTATATTCAAAAGATAAAGTGGGGAATGTATACATGTATCCAGCATAAGTGAATTGTTCGAGGGTCCACACAGTGTCAAATGATAGTTGCACACTTATAAAGGCAGTTGCTATCCATGCTGTTTAATCCTGGATATAAATACTTTTTATACACCAATCTTGAATGGCAGTTTGTAAACCTGGTACCGTTATGAGCAATATAATTGATGAATTACAAGATATATACATTACTATAGCTAAACATTATTACATAGTGAAATAAGAATCAAAACTTATGCAGAAGCTCATTGAAATAAAATTATGTTATTTGGGGATTATGTTGTCATATTTATTAAATGGTGCTTAGTTATATTATCATCATGGGCTGGTGTTATTATGTGAAATATGGCCTAAAAACTCAGTAGATATCACAATAAAATATACCTGGATTATAGCTACTTTTTATGCAGTTACTTCGCTTATTTCTATAAAGGGAATAAAATAGTGATATATTTGTTAAAATATATCAGAGCAGCTAAATATATCACGTAGCCTGTAGTATAGTTAACTATATTTGCTTACATAAAGGTAGACTATCATAGAGACACATTGAGAGGTAACATATTATTAATTTTGTACATTAAACAAATTAACATAATGCAGTTAGATATGCAATAGAGTGGTTAGATTATTATTTAAGCTAATTTGTTTAATTTATTATGTGATGATAAAAATTAAAGTTTCATGTCATACATGAAGTGAAATATCTTTGGTAGTCAATCAGCAGTTTAATGTTAGCATGGAAATCAGAAATATATTAAACTAGCGTTGGGTTTTTATCTCAGCCCTTACTCTCATCAATATATCACCCATAACATGTTTACCTGACCACATGTTCTGGTCATGTATATTAGGATTCTCTAGACGAAGCCCTATTCCCCAGAATATGTCGGTGTAAGGCTAACCTGACACCTTGTCACCGGTAGCTAACAGGTAAGAAAGTATCTTTTGATTCTGCCGAAACTTTTCTTTTAGAACTGGGAGAGTTAGTTCCTTGGCTTGTAAGAACCAATGTTGAGTATTACTTTAGATGGACTTACGCAATTGCTTATTAACACTTGGATTCATCACCCATAACAGCTGCCTTATAATGCTGGATGAATTGTTCCATAGTAGTGTAGGTCGTGTTCTTGATTCTGAACTGGTATGGGAAGAAATTGCTCAAGGGACTGTATCGACCAAAGAAGCACAGTGGATTTTAATTTTTCTTTCACACATGCCAGTTCAGCATTACAGTTGCATAGTAGCTCTTTTATTTGATCAACACTGTTTAATTGACCATCAATTGTCACTTTATTTGCTTTGGAAGAATATTTTGTCAGAATCCGAAACTCCTAGCTCACTAATAATGGTTAGCATTTTGGCTTCTAGAGGCTGCTCATTGTCTTCGATATAGAAGAAGATGAGATTGCTGCGACTGGAGTAGCACACAATCTGGTTTATCTTATCGATAAGTGTTTTGTTGGAATTCTGTAAATATTGGGTTTTGACTTTAAGGTATTCTACGTCATGTTACAAGGCTGCCAGATCGTTAGATATTGTACTGATTTGATGATTTTCTTCTTCTCACATGGCACTCATTTTGCATTTAGCATCTTCGATTTCTCTTTGATAGAAGCGATATCAGGCTCAAGCCGCTTCAACATCTCAGTGATAAATGTCATTACCTAAATACCTCTTGAAAGAAGTGGTGGAATGCCTACTGCCTTTGATTACGGCTATTATAAACAAATCACTGGTGGAGTCCAAGGTTCCACTTTCTTTCAAAAAGACCAACATGCTTAAGTTAAACGAGGAAAAGACACAGCTCTTTAACCCAAAACATCAGATTGGGGATAAATGAGGAATTACGGCTTCAGGTAGGTAATATACAATATCCAAAGCCTGTTATTACCAAATTCGTAATATTGGTCATATCAGGCGGTACATCACATTGAATGCTTGCAAAACACTGGCACACGCCCTTATAACATCTCGGCTAGATGATGGCCACGCTCTCCTGTATGGTCTTCAAAGCACACTGATGACACGACTACAGGAAGTACAGAATTCGTATGCCAGGTTAGTCACTCGCCCTGATAAAAGAGAACATATAACACCAGTCTTGAACTCCCTGCATTAGCTTCCGGTTATATATAGATCCCAGCACAAGATTTTGATGTACACTTTTAAGGCACTTCAATGGACTGCTCCTCAGTACTTAGAGGAACTTATCGTACCGTATCAGCCGACGAGGTCTCTACGGTCTGAGTCTGCAGCATTCTTAGCCGTACCAACAACACGTGGAGTGACATGCGGTAATAGATGTTTCAGAAATGCTGCTGCAACCTTATGGAATAATCTTCTAGTAACCATCAGAAAGTGCAAGACCCTTGATATATTCAAAAAGAAGATACAAACTAATCTTTTGGTTTCAGCTTTTCCTAGCTGAATATATTATGTATTTGAATTGAAAGAATTATGCATTTTTAAAGAAGTAAATCTGTTATGACCATATAATTATTTATTGTCAAGCACCTTAGAATAACATTATTACAGGTTATATAGGCCGCTATATAAATTTGGTATATTATCATTATTATTATTATTATTATTATTATTATTATTATTATATTATTATTATTATTATTATCTTAACCATCACTTGTCCCTGACACATTTATGACGTACCTGTCCATTTGAGATGATCGGGTTTTACGTGGTAGTCAGGAGGAATTTCGAGTTCAGATGGAAATGTTGTACATACCTTTTTGATTGTTGATATGAATTACCTATGACCTAAGGTAATAATTTCCGGATGGTGTGCACAATTTCGTGCGGTGGCATTTTGGCTAATTTAAGATGGCCGCCATCGCTGACCGGTATACGCAAAATGACCATTACTCAGTCAATTTGTATACTAGAGAAGTAATAGTGGGCTCTACATGTAGGTTTGTAGGTACACGGCATCGACTGTAAGGGTTATTTATGTAATTCGATAACTGCGTAACCATTAAAAAAACAAAATGGCGGCCAAAATATCCAAAATGTCCTGGTAGATATGGGGATCCATAAAATACATTGTAAAATCACTGAACAACATAATGTAATAAACAGTCGTAGTACATACTGACATGTGAAAGTTATTGAACTTTAGTATATATCAGGTGATTGAATCGTTCTTTAGTCCATACACCGGGTGACGGAACTCAAGCATCATGGACACTTCAGGTGACAACTGCTTATTCCAAGAGCTATATAGATGTCACCAGAAGAAAAAGAAGCTTCAGAATGGTTATAAGGCTCGCATTGATACTGTCATAAACTGTAGTAGGAAACCTAATGACAGCTATCTTGTAGAGCTTTAGACACTGATGGGATCTGAACCAGACAATCCTTGCATTAAAGTCCATAAGTCACGTGTATCATGCTACACATCTACTACTAATATTCAGGCACATTTAACTCATGTCAGAAAAGTAACATGTGACAATGGTGACAACGAAGAGAGTACCCCTAAACGGTTGCGATCAAGTGTAACTGATCGATTTGACTTCCGAAAGCATTGCCTCTTCAGATTGAATGTCTCTGCATGTCATCTGACATCAGAGCATGATCCAATAACACCAAAGGTTCGACGTAAATGGGTATTCTTAATAAGAGGTGATGGCAGCAGGTGGACATGAATATAAACAATTCATACTTGATATTTGTAAGAAGTGAAATGACAAACTTGGTCACACAGTGCGAGAACAGGTCATGAGTGCAGTTGGAGATCTGCATGCTGCAGATGATGGTTTTGATAATGGTTTTGTCACAGTGTTGGTTATGCTCGATCTGTCAGCTGCAAATGATACTCTCGATCATGGAATCTTGTTGAGTCGCTTTGAGAATGTATTCGTAATCTCCGGAGCAGCTCTCAAATGGATAACATCATACCTTACTGACCGCTTCCAGGTAGTGGTCATATATAGCGAGCATTCTAAGCCAGTACTCCTGAAATATGGTGTACCACAAGGCTCATTACTCGGCCCGAAGAAATACACCATTTACACTAAACCTCTAGGAGCCATTATCTGTCGGCATTGACTTTCTTGCCATTTTTATGCAGATGACAAACAGCTTTACATCTCATTTAAGCCGAAGGAAGACGCTGTGAAAGCACAACCCCTCTCACTCATTTAGAACTGTCTTACTGACATTGAGGGATGGATGCGTACAAACATGCTCAAACTGAACAGTGACAAGGCGGAAGTTATGCTGTTCACATCTAAGCATAATGCCATCAATATAAAAAACGTTACTGTTTGTTTCGGTGACATTAATATAACACCAGTGAATACTGTGAGAAACTTAGGTGTTATCTTTGACTCTGCACTAAATATGGAGCAACAGTTGAATAATATATGTAGTGTTGGCTATCACCAACTCAGCAACATTTGGCATATTATTATGCGTTACTTAACAAGTGATGCAAGTAAGTCACGGGTTAATGGGCTTATAATATCACGTTTGGACTACTGTAACGCTTTGCTCAATGGACTACTCCAGACCTCCATTAATAAGTTACAACGTATACAGAACACGGCGGCACGGATTGTAACTCGAACATCACGCCGGAGTCACATTACACCAATATTGAAGGATCTGCATTGGTTGCCTGTTAAGTATCGAGTGCAATTTAAGTTATTGATGCACACGTATAAAGCCCTAAAGGCTCCAAGATACATATCTGACATGTTGATAGTTTATCAACCAAGAAGAAGTGATATTGTTGGTTCCAAGGGTTAGAACATCTGGCTATGGCGAAAGAAAAGTTTAGTGTTCAGCAGCCAAGCTATGGAATGCACTCCCAGCTCACATTCGTGAATCCAAAACACTGAACATTTTAAAGAAGTTGCTGAAAACGCATTTGTTCTCCAGCATTTTGATCTTTAATTTGTTTCTTTTTCTTAGTCAGTTTTATATATATATATATATATATATATATATATATATATATATCCCAATTTAGCTTTATACATATATCGTTATGAAATAATCGTAATATATTTGTTATATCTCATATGTTTTTTTCTTCATAAGTTTATGTACAACGCTTTAGAACAGGCTTTAAGTATGAAAAGAGCGCCTTATTAGTTTGGTATAATAAAATATGCGCGTTGCCATGAGTCATGTCGAGCCAGCTTCATATCAATACATAATGCCCAACATAGTTGAGGTACAGGCAGAAAGTCACCAGAAGATCTAGCATTTAATAGTGTGTCGAATAAAATGCTACATGATCGTACACAAACATGGAGATTGGTTGTACCTTTTTGCACTGTATGTAGACAATGGTAGTTTGTTCATGTGCCGCAAAACATAGTTCAGAAAACTGTGTTGATTCTGTCATCTCCTGGCTTCGCAAATGTCATGGGATTCAGAAGTGAATTGGCGCAGTCATTACACTTAGTGGGTGGGCACAGTTGCATCGGCTGTGACCAATGCTAAAGTTGGTGATGTGAAGGCTGATATGAAATCATTGCAAGCTCAGGTCAGTAAGCTCATATGTGCGACATATGGCAACGTAGCAGAGTCGTGCATATCCATGGCTGAATGCAGGGTCAATATGTGGCGCTATATAACAGCTAAGAGTTGTACATCATCGGTAAAACTCTGCTCCCTACCACCAACCAATGATGCGTTCGTCGTAAACATCAACAGATGTCACCTGCAAGTCGCAACATGGAAAGCAGCACTTCTCAAATCACCACCGACAATGGACCCAACATTCATGGCTGGGAACTTGATCACGAAGACATCGTCCTACCATGAACAGTGCCAGCGGGCACACTATCTGCACCTGCAAATATACTGAAGCTCATTCACTGCAACTGCAAGATCTCTGGGTTAATATTTAATATAACTGCAGCTTGCAGCTGTTCCAAGATAGGATGAACCGTGTTTTGTCTGTGCGAGCGTAGAGAGGCATGTAAGAACCCTCTCACACAAAGCCAATCGGACGAAGAATCCGTTGAACCAGACGAGGTCACTGATGAGTAATGTACACAAATGATACCATGCTCTGGCTACTAGTCGTGTACCACATAAATATCAATAAAGTTATTTGTTTGAACGAATGAAATTTGGATTTTAGTTTTAGTAGTATTGTTTGCCGTTGAAATATATATATATATATATATATATATATATATATATATATATATATATCCAGATCCCATATCTAACAAGTGATTTTGCACCTTTTGGCCGCCATATTGGATGCATAGTGGTGACACAGTTGTCGAATCACATAGACATTCCATTCGATTCTGTGTACCTAAAACCCTATGCATAGTGCCCAATATTACATCTCTCGCACAAATATTTACTGAGTAATGGCCATTCTAATTATATCGTTCAGCAATGGCCGCCATCTTGGCTTTGCCAAAGTGCCACCGGACGAAATTTTGCACGCCCTCCGTAAAGTATTACCTTACATTATAATTAAGTCATATCAACCGTCAAAAAAGTATGTACAAAATTTCCACCCTCCGAGCCAAATGCTCTATGTTCCTCCTGACTATGGCGAAAAATGAACGAAAGACATTTTGCTTCGATCGACGATGTCAGTTTAAGTTAAACGCGAGTGAGCGATAATAGGGTAAATATAACAATATACCTTTTTGACCATTCTAAAACTGTTACACAATATAAACGCAACTTATTGCAAGCTCCGTTCAAATCATGACGTTTATCCACATAATCTGTTTAGTTTATCATCACAATAATAATCTATTTGTCTATAAATTGGCAATGATTTGCAGAGAATTTAGTTGTTGCTTGCTAGGTGTCCACGTTGATCACAATTCCATCACACTCAGTTAGCTACCTATGTAACTTGAAGACATTATTTATGTTTGATGAACAAGAGACGGAATAAATAACCTTTTAGTCTTTCTCATATGCCGAATATATATTTCTATTTTGTTACCGATTAGCTGTTCATTTATAAACTGGTTTATTTGTGTTTACCTATTTCATGTATTTAGCATAAAACATTTTTTTAAATAAATATTTATATGTTAATCAGATGTAGTACTAGAAAGACATAATTCCTTTTTGGAACAATACATGTTGTATTTTGTCTTCTGTTCTGTCTATTATTTAGTGTGCAGTGTACTTCAGATGATAGTATACTGCAAACAATTGAATATTTTAAGCCGATGATACAGAGAGTTATAGAAAACTTAAACCTGACAATACAATTACAGTTTACCTTGTCATTGAAGAGTTTAGAATATGTATTTAATATATTCAAAAGATAATAAATAAAACCTTTACGAGAAATACAATTTGTCGTTGCAATTTCTTATTGGATATGACCTTATATTGATATTACTGTAAACCACCTTTGAATGGCTACGGCCAATAAAAGAGATGCATTAGTCATATGTTATTCTTATAATTGATCATATTAAACGCGCAGTCAATTCATAGTCCTTATATAGTGCAATGCATCTAGTTTATTATCTTTAAAGGGCAATTCCCTTTAAAAATTAAATAAATACATGATTTAAATAGACCAAATGCAGATTATAAGAATGCAGTCTACTCATGCTTATATATATATATATATATATATATTATATATATATATATATATATATATATATATATATATATATATATATATAAAAATCTAGAATGAGAAATAGTATAACTGTTATATGAAAGTCCACCATAAGTAAATCAGCTTAAACTTAGGGTTCTATGGTGCCATTTTATTAATGTCGGTATAAACTGAACATAGCATCTTTATCATTTCCATTCTGTAAAAATAACGTCATTTTGTAGCAGATATTAACTCAACTGGTTAACCAGGCACTTATATTGACTTTCTGTTTTCTGTGTTTGACTTTATGTCAGCTTGTGTATATAACTGCTTGTATTTGGTTATCTATATAACGGTATCTCTATCTAACTGCCCTTTAAAAGTGTCTGTCTGCAATCTGTATATCTTATATATCTCTATTGTAGGTCAATTGTTCTGTCTAATTATCTTTCTAACTGTCTGTATAGCTGTCTCCTTATGCATATGTATGTCTATGTATGTTTTCCTTCTGTCTGTTTTTCTATTTCTGGTTTGTATTTTTGTCTATATTTCTATTTGACTGTTTTATTAAGATACTTATTTATATGTATGACTGTGTATCTGGATGTCTGTCTGTTTGCCTCTGTGTGTGCATGTCTGTATCTCAGTCTATACATATGTTTTCACCTTTTGCCCTTTGTTTGGTATCCGTAACCTATTTCGAATCCTTGGTGACATAATGATCGAAATATAAAAAATGCAGAAAATATTTTATGACCTAAGCCATTAACAGACATTTTCTTTGTAATACTGTAAATAATACACACACATACACACACACACACACAAACACACACACACATACTAACACACACACACACACATACACACACACACACATACACACACATACACACACATACATACATACATACACACATACATTCACACACACATTCACGCACACTTATATATAATCAAACACACAGACACACAAACACACATTTATATATCCGGCGATGACATTATACCACAACAACTGTCATTTTCACACACAAAACACGCTATGATATATTTGAGCATCTTATTATTATACTGAGGTAACAAGATGAGACAATAAGTTGGTTGTTCTGACAGCCGGATTCCATTTAACTTTCAAGTGTATTGATGGCCTGTCCTATAGCATGTAATTAGTGTCATTGTTAGTGTAATGACAGATCATAGATGGCAGCACTTCTAATTAGTAAAGGTCACATGGTTTAAGATGATGATGATGATTGATGTTTTACGGCCACTTTTGTGCACAAGGTAGGCTAAATGGGCCGAGCGACCTCCAAAGCTAATGAGGCCAAACTAAAGACGAAACAACCTTCAGATATGCCCACGCTGGGATTCGAACCGGGTGGTAGTGATCTGTAGTCCAGCACCCTACCGCTAGACCACGGAGGCGCCACTGACATGGTTTAAGAACGAACGAGTTAGTCATACTGAGTGAGTGTAAATGTTTCCTAGTATTGTGATTAAAGTAGAGCACTGCTGCTAACAGAATAGAAAGTAATTGTTTATAGCATTTAATGTGTCAACATTTGCAATGTAATATTGCTTTATTTAATTATTAGAAAAAAATGGCTATTATGTATATTGGAAATTATACACTGTACAATGTTCGCTAACATCACGGGGACATACTATTAGAAACTATATGTGTGTGATATATATTGAAATTACCAAAAGTTATTGAAAATGATAGTTTTAATATATAATACTAATAGAGATAGTTAATAGTGTTCAAACCCATCTGAAATTAGCGAGATTATCTTACAAACCTTTTCTTAGGTAGGAAATACTGCACGTAAGGACACACATCCAGTGGACCCTTATTCCGCAGGGCCATGGTAAATAAATATTTATTTTTTGCTCACTCCCAGAAGAAAGTTTGTGCGGTGAAATATATTGACAGCAAAGTCTCTCCCTGGTCAGCATTGGTAATATAATCACTGATGATTTACACTTCAATGTGAACAATAAGTATGGTGTCGAAGCTCATAGGAATTGACGGAGCATCTTAATAATGCAACTCACAAATGATACCACACACTAGATTTGGTCATCCCTAGAGAATTAAGCTCCATCATAGTAGGAGTTCCTTCTCTATATGACCTCTGTATGGTAGCATCATTTGACGATAATCTATCTGTACAGTTCGTTATTAATAGGAACAAGCCCGATTGCATACGAATACAATTCGCATACAGATAATATCATGATATAAATATTACAAAATACATTGAGGTTCTGCAGTTACCTCAACAACTCGTTAAATTGAGGCATCAGTTGATGAACTGGAATAAGCCTATAACAAAGGCGTCAAAAGTATCATTAATCATCATGGTGTGTTTTGTTAAACAATCATCACGGGATAAGCTTAGATCTGCTAAGCAAATCCTGAGAAAGCAGAACACCTGGCGACAAACCGCCATCATTTTGCACTTTGAAATATACAGGGATCTCTGTAGAAAAAGAGTACACCACTATTCGAGAAGAGTTGTTTTCTGTTACAGAAAGGTAGAGAAATGTGGAAAAGATAAAAATAACTCTTTGATTTAACTAGCTCAAATGTAAAGGAAATAGCTCTCATATAAATCATCCACGTTTTACCTCTGATGAACTCCTGGAAGACATTTGTGTATGAGGAAAACAGCAATAACCATGAATAAGATTATTTCTGATTCCCTAAATAATATGTGCTGTATCTCTATGGAATTCAGGTCAAGGAGATAATCAGCTACCTACTTGGCGAAATGTGTGTTTATTTCTTCTGCCACTGATACAAGTAGTAATTAATAGGTTGATAGATGAGTCAGTGATGCAGTTATATCTAAAACGAGTATCATAACCCCGCTGCCTAAATATATATTGGTAAGATAAGGAAGATATGAATAATTATCATCCTACGTTTAGCCTTTCTGTCATTTCATAATTTACTAAAATGGTAATATCAATTGTTATAGAAGAATCGCTTAAACGTTTCCTTTGGCTTCAAGTAAAATGCCTTAACTTGTGTTAAGTAGTAGTCTGTAGACAAAATCCGGTGTTTCAGTTGTGGATGAATACATCACCAGATATAGGTCTTTATTTTGGTGTACCACAGGGACCTGTTTTAGGATCAAATAATTACTCTATGTATACCACACAGCTTGGTGAAATTATTAAACGGCTTAATATTAAATATCAGTGATATGCAGATGGTACACAAATGAACATAACTCTAAGGTCATGTCATAAAATGAGATAATATTTCATCTTCAATATAAGATTGTTTTGAAGCCATAACTATTTGGATGAACAGAAGCATTCTGAAATTGAACAATGGTAAGACTGAATTCATTGTTTTCTTGTCCAAGCAATATGTGAATAAAACTGACAATTGTATCATAAAGTTAATATCAGGTTATATACATTATCCCATGTCTGTGAGAAATATAGTATTTATGTTGGACAATATTCTAGGAACGGAGACGCAAGCGATTTTAAATGCAAGTCCTTGTAATATCAAATCAAAAATATAGGACGTATTCGTAAGTAGATAAATGATGAGACATGCAACACTAGTCCAATCCGTTATTATTTAGAGACTAGTAAATG
>JAODUP010000802.1:370000-420000 GCA_025642065.1 Paralvinella palmiformis | reverse complement strand
TATCTTTCTTAGAACAAATGGTTTTTATTAGCATTTTACCATAATAAGTGTTTCTCATCACTCTTATTTAAACCTTTTCATTGAATTATTCATTATTTATAATAGCTTATCAGATATGATTTCCAACAGTCGTAAATATTATTGGTATCAGAACAGACAATTATCTTGAAATACTCTGAATTAATTCACAACTTTATCCAATGGATTATTGTAAAGATTATCTTTAACTTAAATGAGTTATTAACATCTACAATGTAAGATAAGATAACAATTTTCAAGAATTATGCAATTGGTACTCTGATTAATGTGATGTTTTTAATAGTCCTCTAGAAGTGAAAGATTGGCACAATCGCTCTCTGAAATAATTAACTAAAATAAAGGCCCGAACGGCCTAAATGTTCATTGATAGATTAGGATCATTACAACGACTTAGACTAATAAATAGATACATAAAAACACTCTATTGTAATATAAAAGTCGATTTATCACTAAACCTTTCATCATTTCTGATTAAATCGATAATTTCTGATATGATAAACCAGATCTATTATTATTATTTGAATCCAATAGAGTGCCTACTTTAAGCATTAGGTAATTTTCATGGTTGTATTCTAAAAGAGCAAGCTATATATGTATACCTGGCGATTAGCCGTGGCTGTTTTGAGCCAATGATTAATTGTTATTTGAAGCGAATAGGCCACTCTATTCCAGAAACCCATTGCCACGATGACCTCATATCTTAACATCCACAGACTATATTTAAAACCATCTATAGCCGGTAATTATTATGTTGGGAAAACCAGTTTCAGAGGAAAGAAACATTGATGGAATATAAGCAGTATAATCTGGTTCAGTGTATATTGGCCATATCACGTAATGCCAATGACACATATACCGCATGATGAATATGATCATAAGGAGATTGTGTTACTAGTTAGGTGCTGGAATATGTAAAATAGACACACAATCGGTTTCAATAAATACCACATTTCAGACAACAGTACAACATTTGCCTACGATCCTAGGCTAATATATGGTACATAAGAAATATACACATGCACACAAATATACACACACACAAACACGCGCGCGCACACATACATACACATACATACACACTTTGTGATGAACGGAAACGTATGAGGATTAGCAGTTAGGTTCGAGTAAATCATAGTATTTACTCAGGTTTGAGACGATATTTCGTTCTAGTCCAGTAATAATCCATTGCGCAGTATTGCTACTTTGTTTTTATTTTAGTTAAATCGCTTCAGTGAGTCCATACTGAGTTAGTGTACATTCTCTTTGTTATGAACAAACTGTAATGTTTGTTAACACGCTGAGGGTATATATATAAGGCTTAGATTTTCACCTAGGTTAGAAAATAACTTCGACGCCAGACCAGTCGGATGTGTACTGATACATGGTTCATATAGGTAGGATTTATTCAGTTATTCGAACCCAGAATAAAGCTGAGGTCAGCATCTGAGGTGTCGAAATGTTTTATATACAGGTTTCTTTTGGACCACAGAAAATTACTGTTGAATGTAAACTGTGGTGTCAAAATAGTTTATGATATGTATGTAGCAAACCACCATTGAACCACACGCACGTGTTGTTTGCTGCGAGATGTGGTATCAAATGGTATGTTTTTACGTGCTTCCGCTTTTTGTACGTTGCCTGCATGTAGCCGCTTTCCTGTGGGCGTGACATATTTGTCGCGTACGAAAAGCGAATTAGCTGGTTCCCACAGGCTGATGAGTAGACCAGACACATGCTTAGGTATACGCACACATCTATCAATATGTGGAGGTATGGAACATTTTATTTTTAGATTAATGTATGTATAGTTGTATTTAGATTTATGGAGGTAGGTTTCGAAGGATGTTTAGATATGTTGATGCTCTGTGCCTGTTGCCTCTTACTATGTACCCTAAAACGCACATTGCCCGTGCCAGACATCTCATCTATTTCCATCCAGATTCCTTATTACACCAATGTAAGAAAGTTATGTCGTTGTTGCAACATGTTTGAGTTTATTAGCTTTGTTATGTATAATGTAGAATCTATATTGTTGTCCTCTTATGTGGTCTGGCGAAACGACCTATTAATTCATACAATACTGCTTGATGGATTTATACTCCTGGAGTCGTTTGTTACTCCGGCAGGCATCTCCATGGGTATTAAGCTGCGGACAGAGTTTTTTCCATATTATGAGTAATTAGATTACACTGATATAGGAAATTTATTAAATGTATAGCTATTATAATCCCGACGTGTCAGTCGCAGTATCGGAGATCTGCCTGAAATCCGCTGTTCTCGACCATGGTCAAATAGATCAAGTGGATAGGCGCTTTAATTTAGATCCCACCACACCTAACTGCATATACTTAGGGACGCTAAATAAAGCGTGAATGAACGTTCCCTTAGTGATGAACCGGAAACGTATGAGGGTTAGCTGTTAGGTTCGAGTAAATCGTAGTATTTACTCAGGTTTGAGACGATATTTCGTTCTAGTCCAGTAATAATCCATTGTGCGGTATTGCTACTTTGTTTTTATTTTAGTTTAATCGCTTTAGTGAGTCCATACTGTGTTAGTGTACATTCTCTTTGTTATGAACAAACTGTAATGTTTGTTAACACGCTGAGGCTATATATAGGGCTTGAATTTTCACTTAGGTTAGAGAAGAACTTTGACGCCAGACCAGTCGAACGTGTATTGATACATGGTTCATATAGGTAGGATTTATTCAGTTATTCGAACCCAGAATAAAGCTGAGGTCAGCATCTGAGGTGTCGAAATGTTTTATATACAGGTTTCTTTTGGACCACAGAAATTTACTGTTGAATGTAAACTGTGGTGTCAAAATAGTTTATGATATGTATGTAGCAAGTCACCATTGAACCACACGCACGTGTTGTTTGTTGCGAGCTGTGGTATCAAATGGTATGTTTTTACGTGCTTCCGCTTTTTGTACGTAGCCTGCATATAGCCGCTTTCCTGTGGGCGTGACATATTTGTCGCGTACGAAAAGCGAATTAGCTGGTTCCCACAGGCTGATGAGTAGACCAGACACATGCTTAGGTATACGCACACATTTATCAATATGTGGAGGTATGGAACATTTTAATTTTAGATTAATGTATGTACAGTTGTATTTAGATTTATGGAGTTAGGTTTCGAAGGATGTTTAGATATGTTGATGCTCTGTGCCTGTTGTCTCTTACTATGTACCCTAAAACACACACACACACACACACACACACACACACACACACATACATACATACATACATACATACATCTATATATATATGCTTGTTGGATGCTCTCTAATTATCATTAGTGTATTATCATTGTCATTTCTTATAACAGTTAGTTAAAATGAGTAACAATCTGTTGCAGAGATAGAGACGGTGACATTATATATATATATATATATATATATATATATATATATATATATTATATATATATATATAAATGTCAATTACTAAATATTTTATTATATAACAAGACGACTGACTATAGAAATTACATAATTTATGTCATCAAAATAATGGCTAGTAGTGAATATCCAATAAAATAGATAACATAGCCATTAAGATAAATCATACATAACATCAATATCAACAACATCAATTGATCTAACCTCATAATTTGACTATTTGTTTACATTATATTACATACAACAATAATAAGAGACTACAATTCCAGTTAGAATCACTTTGATCTTATCCAATTAATGATGAGGCGATTACTGTCATGATTTATCATGCTTAAATAACCTGTTTCATTGTTTCCTTGGACAATTTATTCTATTATCAGTATACAGTTTTTGCGAAGAACACCTGCTACAATATGATCACTTAAGCGCAGATTTAACATCCAATGCATTATTCTTTTGGATTAAGACAAAAAAGATACGTTTTCAAATATTTCATAGAACCAAATTGTTCAATAATTCAATATGATTCTGAAAATTATATTTAACAATTACAAAGTATTAATTAATATATTGCAAAAACAAATCATTGTCAGAGTAGCTATGTTTATGAACCTCCTCCTCCTCCTAATAATAATAATATAATAATAATAGTATTTTATATAGCGCCCTATTTAACCGAAATTGCTCTAAGTCTAAGGCGCTTTATATTTAAAATACAATTAAAACATAAACTAAGGTCATATAGATAAAATACAATTCATACATAATAAACTGGTTTAATATTATAAATATGCCACTTTAAATAAATGGGTTTTAAGAACCTTACAAAATATGTTTCTATTTCCTGCGAGTTTTATTTGGTTTGGCAACTCGTTCCACAGCCTGGGATCTGATGCTTGGAAGGAACTCTCTCCGTACATTGTTGTATGGCTTCTTGGTACTATCAAAAGTGAATAGGACTCAACTATAATAATTCAAATCTAATTATGTTAAGATAAATTCAGTTAATATTAACTAAAGGACATATCTGGAAACATATTAACTTCAACAGAAATAATCCATTTTAACAGAACAACGTGACTTCAGATAACTCTACATCTTACTTCATCTATCTTAATCATTCTTAATGCAACAGATTTTAAGATATGGTCATCAATCATTTGGGCCGAGTTGGTGCCAGCTTAAGACGTCTTGACATGATTAATTACGTCTATGCTGACAATGTCACGATCACACATACACACACACACACACAAACACACACACAAACACTCACACACACATACACACACACACACAACCCCCCATACACACACATATACACACGAACACACACACAAACACAAAAAGAGACAGAGATACAGCGAGAGAAAACAAATACACATAAGCACACCGACACACACACACACACACATATCAAAACATTGAGGTTCGTGCTTTCTTTTTACCAATTTTGTAATATTTTATATAAAGTAGGTCATATAATTTATTAAGCTCTTAAAACATTATAAGTACTCCTGACTCAGGAATAGAAACACTGCATCGCATCTCGAGCGGTGGCATTGGACACAGCTCGTGTGGTTGGTGTGTTTTATATAACAAGTTTAGTTGTATATATAATTCACATTAGTTGTTTGTGGGAATATAATTATCTTTCCTGCGTCCAGTTACGTCCAGTCGATATTATGACATTCAATGCTAATTTTAGTCTCCTTGTCATTAATGACACTAAAATTATATATTATAATTATAGTTTATATAGCAGAAATTACGTCTGATTTGAAAATGTTAATATATAGAACTTTAGCAATTCCGCCATAACGGTCTGCTAAAGCGCCGATGTTAATTGTTACAATACTGACGAGTAGGTCATAGTATTTATTGTATTTGTATTTTTATGAGGTATTTGACCCTTCAGCAAATATTATGCTGCGGTTGAGAAAGTTCCGTTTTCTATGCGTGGAGACTATATTTCCCGGTCCCCGCATTCAAGTAAATTGGATCTAGATCTGTATATTCCATGTACTATTTGCGTCTTTGGAGGGACGCCGTTTAGGTGTCTGGCTTGGTTATCCAGCTTTTAAATGACTGTAGCAGACACAGTACGCTCTTAAAGCATGTACTCCTGACTCAGGAATAGAAAAATTGCGTCGTATCTCGAGCGGTGGCATTGGACACAGCTTTAGTTGCATACAAAATTATTCACCTTGGTTGTAATTGGGAATATAATTATCTTTCCTAGGTCCAATTATGTCCAGTTTGTATTATGGCATTCAAGATTACCTCTAATCTGCATTCATAAATAACATTTAAGAAGTGTATTACTACAATAGTTAGAATAGCAGACATTAGCTCATGTTTGAAAATGATAACATAGTCCAAACAGTATCGAAGCTATGATGCGCTATTACAGTCTGCTTCAGCGCAGATGTCAGTCTTTAAATCGCAATTAAGCTAAACAGTTTTAATAGTAGTCGCTTCGTGACGCCTGCCCGTTGTAAAAACTGATCTTTGAAAACAGTGACAATTGGGTTATATATTTTATATAGTATTGCTTTGAAGAAAGATACAGCAATTGAAAAATAGCTATAAATAGGGCTGCTTAGATAATTAATCTAAACATTCTCACTACTGCCGTGATCTGACTTGGGTGTTCTACTCCCAAACTCCACGGCTGTAGGTGATTCGCTTTTTGTTTTTGCTTGGCGGCTTAGGGACTGGTGAGACATTACACATGTCTCAGCAAGAAAAGTCGCCACTCTGGATTATGTCCCCTGAAGAAACGTCCAGAGTTTGAATTCACGGTTCGAGATTATCTGTGCCTGTGCCTTATTATACACAGCTAAAACACACACACAGACACACACACACACACACACACACACACATACATACACACACGCACACGCACACATACACACACACACGCGCGCACACACACATACACATATATACATACATACACCGAGAGAGAGAGTGATATATATATTCCAATACACACAGACATTTAGACAGACAGACAGCTCGCATTGTTGGTGTGTTTTATATAACAACTTTAGTTGCATATACAATTCAATTGAAAAGTATGTGGGAATAGAATCGATGGCTATAATGAACAAGAAAATATTGTGTTTTAATTTTGTTTAAGTCTCTGTTGTCTGAGATTCTCTGATATTGGCAGGCAGTGCATTCCAGAGACTGGGTGCTGCCTAGCTAAAACATATTTTGCCATATGATGTGGTCCGCATTTTAGGTACTACCAAGAGGTGTGTATTCTAGGATTTTAGAGTCCTGCCTCGTGCATACATGTGTAACATGTATCTCAAATACACAGGTATTTTACTGGCAGCCAGTGGAGTTTCTTTAACACAGGTGTAATATGATTATGTCTAGCTGTTCTAGTCACAATGTGAGCTCCCTTGTTCTGTACACGTTGCAGCTTAATGATTATGGTATCTGGTAGTCCATGGATGAGCGCATTACAATTGTTCAGTCTCGACATTGCAAGCCCATGCACCAATTACTTGGTAGCATCATTTGACAGGTAACGCCTGATACACTCAATGCAGCGCAGTTGTGCAGATCCAGATCTGCATATAACATGTTGTGTCATTGTCATGTTGAAAGATGACACCTAGATTATACACACATATTGTGGATGTTATTCGAGCATTTGCTACTTGTATAGACACATTTCTATATGAACTGAATTATGTTTTGATGTAAAAAGCACGACATATGTTTTACACTATTGTTCTTTATTGAGGAATGAAGTAATTGATGACATGAACATGATGGCTTCAATAGAATGAACATAATAGTAAAGATACATACTTCTCATTTACACATCGAACATGACATTATACATACACATTATATATTACAGTGAGATTGATGATCCAGATGATGGCCACGACAATGGAGTCACCAACATCAGATTTATCACCTCTAGAAGAAGGTCTTATTGCTGTTGATGATAGTGATAAACTCACTATTGCTAGACTGAAGGCAGAATTAGAGAAGAAGAACAAACTAATATTAGCTAGTGCTGTCCAGACATCTCAACTCATACAGAGATTGAAGATTGAGTACTTTGAACTCGACAGTTTTATTTCGGAATGATTCTAGTATGTCTATCTTCTATACTGGTTTGTCATTACAAAAAAAAACACCCTAATTGGCGTCTCCAAATGGGTGGAACCAACAGCCCATAATAAACATAGTCCATATTATGTAATAAGTGATACCCTCAGTTTAGCTGGATAGCTCAGGTGTATGTCACTTGTACACAAACTATTCATGTTACTGTGTAGGTTGAGATTATGCCTGATATATTCTTTGTCTGGTTTGGTTGATCTGAGTGAATTTGGTGAGAGCATGACGGCAGACAAAGGATTCACCATCAAGAATCCACTGGAAGCTATGGTTTTAGTCTCAATATACCTCCCTTCTTAGGGTATAAAGGATGGTTCAACTTAGCTGAAGTTGAAAATTGTATAATGTTGATATACTCTAGGTCTGGGATCGGTTCTCTCATATACACTTTTGTATTTACCATATCCAACTACAGTTAATAATTGTACTTCGTCTCCTGCAATCTTTTCTCCTCTTGGTTGATGCCATGTTCTTTTCTGATATGTCTCTGCTACATGTTCAGGGACAGCTCTCGGTTTCATCGTCTTGAACTTGGTCACTTGATGCAGTAGTCCTGCAACATGGCCACAGCCTCCTCCAACACTTTTAGCACATATACAAGATACACTGATGACACTTGATCCTCGCACATCACTTGCTGCAAACCTATCAGTGTCTCAGGAGCTTGTTGATGAAACAATTGGACTCCCAAGTTCAAGCTGATATAAAACAAAACCTAGTCACTACAATGAGTATATTATCCATATTAATTCGTTAATAGTTAAATTGAACTTTGTAAACATTATAGACATTCTGCTTGGCTAACATGTTTTGATATAAATATTAATGTACATTTAGTATAATGTTTACAGATCACATACATACTGTAAATGTTTCCATAATAAACATATTTATGTCCATTTTTTTGTTATATATTAAATTAAAATATATGAACAATAATTACATTGGCATGATGTGGTTCTAGATTTTTCTTCATGGACATGTAACACCGTACCTGAATGTACTAGGCAATCCTGTAATATATCAGATTAAAACTAACTTAACATTATTTTTGAATTATCGTTTAGAAAGACATAACAAATAAAATAAAATATGAACTCTTTATTTAAAAAGATATATACTTTCTAAACATATGGGTGATAGCCTAATCATAATGGTAAGTATTCCATTCAACTGCTACTCTATATAAGATATAACCATAATGTGACCCCCCGAAATTCAGATTGACCTGCATACACACACACACACACACGCATGGGGCTATGTATAATCCAGTTTATGTACATGTTTATGAGGGAAATGAACATTCATTGTAATATGTGTAAATCACTTTTAAACATTGTCAGATACTGAACTAAACAGCGAAGGGGTGGATTAATAGCACTAGACTGACAGTTGACTAGACCCTAGTAACGGAATAACAATGATATAGTACATACCTCTTATGCCAAAACTTTTACTTCATGAGCTTTTCCAAGGTTAGAATCTCTAGAATATTTGTTCTTGTTCCTGATGTAATTAAAATACAAAACTATATGTAAATTCTGGGACTATAAACAAATAACGATCTCTGTATGTCACTAGACTGGCATTCCGCCATTTTGAATACTTCGCGATAGCCTCGATCTGGGTGTACTCATGAATATTCAGTAGGGAATATTAAGAAAGGTCTATACTAGATGAGACGCAGTAGTATAGCGGATTTGTAAATAAGGGCTACACCACCACCTTTCTTGCCACGTCAGAGAATGTGCTTCATCACATAACCAGTGATAACAAGATCACCAATACAAATTTTATCAATCGTCCTCCCCAACTATGTTTCGGTGAGTACCACTATGTAAAGGTCATTGGTGAGTATATAATCACAAAGAGAGAGAGTTTTATTTTTAGACAGACCTGGGATTGAAACAGCATATCCGGAGATGCTTTTCCACGGTTGGTTTACAATCAGATATTCTCTTTATCTTCAAAAGATTATTTTTGTAATGTCTGTACATTCTTTTCCTCTACATTCTATAACTAGACTATGGCATGACTTATCATTAGAGAGTTTGTCTAATGTTTCCTTACGGTTTGCGAAGTATGCTCCAGGGATGCACTTCACATATTGAGCATCTTTTTCATCGATGTCCAGTTTCAAATTATCATGGTCTGTGAATTTGGTGATTTGTTTTCCTTGTTTCGAATGAAGCCCACTTGACTTGATTAAGTTCTGCCGCCAATGTTGCTGCTTCTTTCCATACATTAGTACCAGTTGTCGTGAGGTCCATGCATTCGTTGTCCTTCTCCTCAAGTGCCTCGATCAGCTAGCTACTGTTCAGATCTGTAGTAACTGTCAATCGTAACATCCATTTCCGAAATAAATGATATTAAGTTTTCCTTGTTAAGTTCAATGTGTTGTGTAGATCGACTACTCTATGCATTAGAGTAAATGCTGTTCCAATTGAAGAAGGTGTGTTGTGTATTTTGTCTACATCTGATACCATTTCGTCGATGTTTATTTTGCCGTCAAGCAAGTCTTCTCAGTAGATGTGCCATGAGTCGTTGCCCTTGGTCTACATTTGGTCGGTGCGGTCAAAGATAACATCACCATCCCCGTCAACTACTGGGCTGATATTATCCTCATCAATACTCCCGTGTCTTCGTACTCGTAGTGTGCAATTTCCTTCTGATTGTCCAAAGACCTTGATATTACCCTCGTTCTCGTCCCCATTCATAAACACAAAGTCTACAGATAAACACAGTTCATCAATACCAGCATAATTTACAGATGAGAAGCTTTCCACTTGAGCTTATCTCATTAACCATGTTTTGTATATGCCGTAGCACTGGGCACTTGGCCACAGCATATAATTGCTTTGCCATTGTTTCGGAGAAAGGACTGAGCGTTGTTTGAGTCAATCAATATGGCTGTTATGCAATCAGTAATCCAAATTACTGGAAATAAATAATCACTATTTTCCTTAAAATAGTCATAAAAACACAAACATTCGCATCAATTGTCAGTTCAATTTGATCACTGTAATTTCATTCAACTGGTCATATACAAATTACTGCCCAATTAAATTATTTACTGTGAAATATCCCACAATAATCTCTATATTATCCCCTGAATGCAATCATATGTGTGCTACTCGACATGTCACTACTTTAGACATTGATGGAGCCTCTTTACATGTTTTGTTTATTAAAGACGTAGAGCGAATATTTTCTTTGTACTATGAGAAGCTTTCGGATGAAGAATCCATGAATAACAACGATGTTCTTTGCATAATGTGATGGTCATCTTATCTCCTATAACTGTAGACCCGGCATCATTATTATGCATGTCTCTTAGATCCACTTACGTGTATGGAAATGGATTCATAAATAATCGAATGAGTCAAGATGTGAAGTTATTCAGCATTATGTTTTGTTTCGACAAAACCTTTTTATAACAACTTTGATTTATACAGTAGATGGTAAAGATTTTTGCTCAGAAAAGGCGTTTGAGTTACATTAAAACGCCTCTTTCTAAAAGGTATAAATATAGTTATGACTAGTGTTGCAAATTACAAATAAATGTGTTTTTATTTAATGTAAACCGGAATACAAACCTAGATGGTATATAAAGTTATTGTTGATATCATAGCAATAGGGACTTTACTATTTTTATCAGCTTCATTATAAAATCACAATAACTGTAGAATGCAGTCTGCCTTAGATGTTAGACAACACTTTCTTTGCATATTTAGATTCATACATACACACATACGCACTTACGCCTACCAACATGCATACACCAATGCATGTATACATGCACCAATAATTACATGCATACAGACAAACATCAGTGGAAGTATAGATGAATTATAATGGATAGCACCCACATATAATATATATATATATATATATATATATATATATATATATATATATATATATATATATATATATATATATATATGTGTGTGTGTGTGTGTGTATATATTATATATTATATTATATATATATATATATATATATATATATATATATATATATATATATATATATATATATAAGGAACCAAAGTTCTGAATCAATTTGGTTCCTGTACATTGGTAACAGCAAATGTAAGTGTTAACCTGGTAATAAATTGCAAAAACCTAACCAGAAGACGCTTTTAACTAAAGAGATATTTGATGATATCAAGTGGTGGATCATTGTCTTGGGTACATACAGATGTAAGGGTTTGCTTAGTTCCGCCCAGCAGGGGTCAGAATCGTTATTTACTTCACAACCCTGCTGGGTACTAAACCACTTACATATGGTCAGTTTGGAAAATTCTCAAATGGTTATTAAAACAGTTAGGTCTGAGGACAGGCAATAGTAGTCACAATTTTAGCTCCAGATTGGCATTCCTGGTGAGATGATAAATTAATTAATTCCTCAATAGCAATATCTATATATATATTACAGATTTTCTATATGGTGATGTCATTGTGTTGTGAGCGGAGCCCAAGGTATCCTGACCATTTAAATGGTTCAACGCTCACTAGGGGTGTCACGGCTGGTGTGTGTATCTGATATATATATATATATATATATATATATATATATATATATATAAGTTCTGGATCATTTTGGTTCCAGTATTTTGGTAACCCTACCTGTAAGTGTTAACGTTATTAAAATGGTAAATTAATTAGTGGATTAAAAAAAAACTATAGGAAACTTCAATTCCAATTCAAAACTTCTCAATTCCAATTCCATTTTTTAAATAATCAATTATAATTCCGTAATTGAATTGACCCCATGTCTGGCTAAGACACTGCATTACAATATTTAAAGTTATGGATTCAAAAACTACTCATCTGTATTTTTTAGAATATGATGACCTTGACAGACACCCCTCGGTCAGATCTTCCACATGTTATCATTGTAGGGGTAAATATTATTCAACTCAACTAGTCTACCTATCTTCTTATTTTTCTAACTATTAGCTAATTAATACAGCTCTTTATATGTATTTCAGTTTATTTATTATACTGCTGTCTAGCTGTCAGTTTGTTTACGTATTTATTTCCACTTAACCTCTATGTTTATGTGTGTACTTCTTATTTACCTGTGATGGAGACATTTTGCATATGTTTATGCCGTCATTTCTGTACTAGATACTTCTCCCATGTTTATCTTCTATAAACCTTTACTACAGTCTTCTGGCTGATTCTTTGGCGTATTTTTAATTTTTGTTTAGTTTCAGGTAATTGGCATGAGTAATGCAAGTTATTTAACCAGACGCTGGTTATTAAGTTATAACACATACAAGACAATTAGACACACCCCTGTGTATAATGCTATTCCTAGAACTTAATTAGACGAATATTTTCATGCGAAATATAAGTCTTTTGGTGAGCCGTATGATGGAATTTCAGGTATTCCCTTTTTTACATCATCATTTAATAAAATGTTGTACATAACTGCTTAATGATAATTTTGTGCAATGCTATGCTAGAAATTATCACACGAAAGCATACACGAGAAGAAATATTATACATATATAGTTTTATTTCAAGTACTGGAAGGACAATATCAGGATCATCCTACAGTGAAAAATGTTACTTTGCACCATTGCAGCATATTCAAAAGTATGGTGAATGAATGCTATTTAAAGTATGATGTATCTGATATAGCGACGTTGAATACAAAACAACTGTGATATATTGAAATAGCTGCTTAATTCATAATGGTTTGGTAGTCTGGCCAAATTCCATTACTATAATTGCGATGCGTTTAAAGAGGTCGTAAATGCCTTTATTATTTTCTTTTTAAATTGTTAGTTCAGTAATTGTTGTGGTATCGTTGTACAATCAATCACTAAGCCAAAAACCTAACTTTCATAATAAAATAAGCTAAAGCTATTTAACTTTCGGTAGTAATACCTGTTTATTATATATAGGGGGGGGGAGGGTGAGTCAATGAAAGGATAAATATTCTATTTTTTTCTACTTAATGCATATCGTACAAACGATAGGGCTAGACAGATGCCAGAGTTAGGAAGTCTAAAATAAACAGGAAAAGGGTTTAATAAATATATTGAGATAATTATATCTTAGTTTAAGGAAATACAGCGCTAACCCACACGTATGTATAATATGGTGAGTTTATAATAAACTAGATTTTATAAGTATATATCCGAATAATTTAAGAAACTTGTTTGTCAACGGTTCCATGCACAGAGAAGAAGCAATTATGAAAAACACAGCGGTTAAACAAATCTCACTCACTGACTCACTGACTCACTTACTTACTGACTGACTGACTGACTGACTGACTGACTGACTGCACACTCACTCACTCACTCACTTCACTCACTCACTCACTCACCATTCACTCACTCACTCACTCACTCACTCACTCACTCACTCACTCACTCACTCACCACCACACTCACCACCACCACTCACTCATACACCACTCACCACCACCACCACTCACTCACCACCACCACCACCACCACCACCACCACTCACCACCACCACTCACCACCACCACTCACCACCACCACCACTCACCTCACCATCCACTCACTCACTCACTCACTCACTCACTCACTCACTCACTCACTCACTCACTCACTCACTCACTCACTCACTCACTCACTCACTCACCACTCACTCACTCACCACTCACTCACTCACTCACTCACCACTCACTCACTCACTCACTCACTCACTCACTCACTCACTCACTCACTCACCACCACCACTCACCACCACTCACCACCACTCACTCACCACTCACCTCCCACCACCACTCACCACCACTCACCACTCACTCACCACCCCACCACCACTCACCACCCTCACCACCACCACCACCACCACCACTCACTCACTCACTCACTCACTCACTCACTCACTCACCATCCACCTCACTCACCTCACCTCACCTCACCTCACCTCACCTCACCTCACTCACTCACTCACTCACTCACTCACTCACTCACTCACTCACTCACTCTCTCACTCACTCACTCACTCACTCACTCACTCAATCAATCAATCAATCAATCACATAATAACCCACTCACTTGCAAACTCACTCACTCACTCACTCTATCACCCACTAACTCAATCACTCATTTACTCAATCACTTACTCACTCTCTTACTCACTGAGTCACTCAATCTCTCAATCCCTCACTCACTTGCTCACTTAATCACTCACTTGATAATATTCCACTAATTTGATCTCCAATTGTGAGAGTAATTTCATAACGATATTTCAATATTTCTCTCATTTTTAGCTTATTGGTTATCTACTAATTTGAATTATAATCAAGATTAAATTTTGCAGCCACTTTTGTGCACTTGATAGGCTTAATGGGCCGAGCGACCTTCAAAGGGCCTTTATTACGAGTGTAGGCCTCTTGCCGAACGGTCGGGTTCGAAGTTCCGGAGCTGCAATGCTGTCACGTAGCGACTGGTTCATTCTTCCAGTAAACAGTATGAGTACCTTACAGTAGGCTATGGCTACGTGTTTGAGTAACGTTCTGCGGCTATAATGGCAGCATCCATTGTATACTCTATAAAGGATGTCGCTAATGGTATCTACCAACTGTGAAGCCTTAGTGTTAGTCTACGTGAAAGTGTATATCTATACACACACAACACATGCCCTCACTATGCTTAATTATATGCACGTAAGATATTTACAATATTGACTTAATAATTTGTACAATTGATGTGTCAAATACATCGCTCCTTCTTCTATCATATTCGTGGGGCGCCTCCGTGGTCTACTGGTAACGTGTCGGACCACATATCACTACCACGTGTGTTCGAATATCGGCCTGGGCATATTTGAAGGTTGTTTCATCCCCGATTTCGCTTCATTATCTTTGGAGGTCGCTCGGCCCATTTAGCCAACAAGTACACAAAGGTGGCAGTAAAACACCAATCATTATCTATCATATTCGTGACCTTCGCCTTATTCGGCGCTATATTTCTCTTTCAGTCGTCAAAACCATTGTTACAGCACTCATTATTAGTAGGCTTGATTACTGCAACTTTCTTCTAGATAACTTTTAAGGATATTCTAAAACTTCAGTATGTTCAGAACTGATTAGTTAGGGTATGAAACGGTCTCCTCGGTTTTTCAATTCTATCCCACTTCTGAAATCTCTTCACCGACTCCCTGTTAATTTTCGCATCATTTTCAAACTCTGCACTATTGCCTATCAAACCTTTTCTTCTGGGGAATCTTTATATCTATTTTCCATACTTGCTTTAGCACCCAAGCCCAGATATCTCTGTCCATCAGGTTATAACTTGTTGTCTGTTTCCAGGGTTAAAACTTATGATGGGACTCTTGCCTTTTCAGTTGATGTCCCTGATCTTTGGAATTAACTCTCTTAACATGTAAAGTCATCATATAGCATAGGTTCTTTCCGTCACCATATGAAAAGTCACCTTTTCAGACTCGCTTATCCTTCCTAAGTGTCCTTGCCATCTGATCATTGTTGATGAACTTTGCATCATACCCGGACTATGAGTTTTGTACTAGGCGCGCCACTGATCTTGATTCTTTTAGAGGATATTGGCACTATAGATGATTTGTCATTATAATTATTATTATTCTTAATATTATTATTATTAGTATTATTATTTTGTAATACATCAATTGACGTCCTATGTCATCGTCCAATCCGACGTTTATACTACAAACCAGTAAATTATTTGTTGTTTAAATCATCGAATGTTGTTTGTGGCGTTATTGTATAGCTATCTGAATATATCTCCTTCTTTCTATTAGTAAATATATATTAATTTTAGCGGAAATCTCTTACTTTTCGTAGATCATCAATTTTGTCTATGCATCAACATGGTTAAAACATCCACATAGTACATATTGCAAGTAATTAACTAAAACTCAATCGATTTGTATTACATATTTACATATCACATATGTAGAAAATTGTTTCATGGTGCTGTTGTTACAGAGATATGGCAACTGTCAATGTTTCAAAACAGACACATATTGCTGTTATGATTCCAACCACATATACTTCCATCATATAGGTCTGACTCACAAAACGATGGAAGATTCATCATTCAACTCATTGATTCGTTGAATTATGAAAGCTATTTCGATGTTCAGGAAAGGTCACCATATAAAAACTCGCCTTTTCAGACTTGTTTATCATTCCTAAGTTTCCTTTCCATCTGTGAAATCTTCAGTAATTGAATGTTGTCTGAAATCTTCTTCTATGTGTGATGTGGCAGATGCGGTTTTGATATCTGACTTAAATAATGGCTATATTATATATCAATGCAACTATGTTATTTGAGATAAACCTATCTGGGTGAAACTGGGAAATAATGAGAATGCTTGGCCTTTCAATTATAGATTATTTCTTCAAATTAGCACATTAAAGATCATATACCTTTATCGGCATTAATATAAATGATTAGCTTGTGCCATAGATTACTGTCGATGAAATGACAATTATCTTAATTATTATTAGAAAAGGGATAAATCTGGGAAAGCAACCCGTTAGTTGGAGGAATTGGCATAATCTACAAATTGGGATCGGCTGTTACTGTAAGTACGTCCTAAATAACGTATACTGATTTTGAAAACATTGATTGTGCCATAAGTAAAGGTATGATAAAGGATGAATATTATATTATATATCATCCGCCTCTATCTAAATAAAATGGCTTTAGAAACCCGGTATTCTTTAACCAAGTTGATAACACAGCTACCATTCTATATATTATCATAATAACTGGTGAATTAAATTGGCATGTGTATAATACGTGTTATATTTAAGCTCACGGTTGTCGCACTACGTCATATAAACGTAGATTTTGCAGTATATTGGATTCATACGGATCGACACAGCATCTTAAAAGTACAAATCATATAGTAGACCAAACTTAGATTTGGTCATCTCTAGAGAATCGAGCTCAGATATAGTCGGAGCTACTTAAGTACGCTAGCCTTATCTCAATAGGCACAAATGTGATCGTAAAACATCAATTATAATCATGATTATCATCATGATGATTATCTTCATCATCATCATCATCTTATATCACTAGCAATAAATTTAACTCCTTCAGTAAGCCTCAGAATCAACAGTTATTTACTAGTATGATCAAGTCCAATGGTATACAAATAAATATCACATACATCAAATATAGTGGCATACACATTAAATGATGTATTAATCTAGATTTAGAACACATAACTACACCTGAGAGATTGGATGAGCATCTGATTCAAGCCTATCGCAAAGGTGACTGACGTATAATTAATCAATAGGTGCCCTCTGGTTCAAAACATATTGCTTCAGACGAAAAGATCCTTGGTACTCTAATAAGCTTAGATCTACAAAGAAATTCCGAGCAGAAAAAAGAGAAAACCTGTCTCCAAACTAGAAATATACATTGAACTCTTAAATGAGGAGTAAAATGCTTCTACTCCAACAGTAAATAGGAATGTAGAAAAGATAAAGACATTTTGTTCCAAATTAACTATCAACTTGATGTAAAGTAACTCAAGTGTATTTTGTTCCAGGTCACTTCTGCTGAAAGTCTGGCGCCCAAATTTATCAATTTATTCTCCGAATAAATTATGTGACAGTTGACTTTTGAAGAAGTGTGTGGATCAACTTATGCCACTTATAACAGCCATTATGAATAGGTCAGTGGCATAGGTAGTGGTATGGCTGTGTTTGAAACGTTTAAGAGATCTGGATTGGATAAGGAAGATCAGAAAATGTATCTTTCGATTTCTGATATTCATTCCAGATACTATTGAAACGTTTAGAAATTTCATATGGAATGAGGGACAATATATTAGCAAGGCTAAAGTCATACCTCGCCGAAATAACTCAGTGTAATTCTGATGCCTATAGAACATCACTAAACATAGGTTTTGAATTTGGTGTACCACAGAGTTCTGTTCTAGGACCAGAAAATCACCGTATATGTGCTCCCAAGTTTATTTTTAAGATGAGCTTGGTACAGCTACTTTCAACACATTTTGTGATATATGTTTTTAATGAAAATGTAATATTCCTGGGTTTTGTTCTATACTTGATACTAATTAATTAACTGCGGCATGATCAGCTTGTAACTAGAATATAGCGATGATAAATTAACACAAAACAATATCCAATAGACCATCAGATATCAAAGGATTAATAGGTTCAAATTAAAACGAATATTTTAAGAATTACCTTTATATACTAAAACGTTGTTAATTCATTTCATCCTAGATGTAACAAAACAATCAACATATAATGTTTAATATCAACCATATATATGATTTGGCTACTTAGATATACAATGTTAAGCCTTTAGCTTTCATATTCACTTATTATCCTAATAAGGTCCCCATATCAGGTAATATATTAGGCCACTTAACAACATTATTTTTAAGCCCACTTTGTTGTAGTTATTATGCTAGTCATGTGTCTCTCTGAGTTGCAGTGGAATGTGAAAACAACAATATGAAAACAACAGTGTGTCTCGATAAATATTGTATACAAAAATTGTTGTTTATCGTTAAGTTACAATTATTGACTGAACATCATAGAACATATTGTTACAGTTGAGGTACGGTTTATTCACACCTAAACATTATTTACTCGTTAATAAATAACAAAGTATGTTTTTCTTCACTTTTCCTCCTTTGATCTTTTCATGTAATATAAGGAAATGCAATTTATGTTTTCTTCATAATAAACAACTTAAGAACAGGGATGATATTAATAGTTGTATCAGTTAAAATACCACTTACACATATATCTCTACGTAGAGTTATTATTTTGTTATTAGTTTAACTGAGACGTGGGAAGATTTAAGTGATATTTAAAGGACATTTTCTTTAGATCCCGATAGGTTTATCAGGACATTACAATAACTAGCACTCTGTATACATGGACGCATTACACTAGCTATCACATTGCCATATATATTACATACAGGCAGCTAATAAGCTGTCGTTTGGTGATTGTTCACATGAATCCTAAAATAACAAGTTTCCTCCATCAATATTGATATATTGGTGACTAAGTAAACGTAAACTGTAAATAAAGGTCCCATGGCATTTACATCTCGCGAAAATACTGTCAGATTTCAAGTATAATCTGGATAAGATATATCAAGGAATATTTAGTATCGGACTAACGAAAGATAAATGTATCATTAAATACGTAATCAACACAGGAAGATAGAAACAGGGATATTTAGATGGCTAATGATATGATAGAAATGGCAACTCTGGAAGAGAGAGAGAGGGGGGTGGGGGTGATAGGTGATGATGATGATGATGATTGGTGTTTTACGGCCACTTTTGTGTACAAGGTAGGCTAAATGGGCCGAGCGACCTCAAAATGTAATGAGGCGAAGTCAAAGACGAAACAATCTTCAGATATGCCCACGCCGAGATTCGAACACGGGTGGTAGTGATATGTGGTCCAAAACGCTACCGCTAGACCACGGAGGCGCCCCCTAATACAAATTTTTGCTTATCTATTCCTCAAGTTCAGTATAACCCACTTGACCTAGTTACATACACTTACTATATTTTTATTATAAATAACTGTATCCAAAGATTGGTTTTGAAATTCTTTCATCGCATTCAATACAAATAATCATTTTTGAAAAATAAAGATATTGTTAACCATTGAGCGTATTATCGTCTGCCATGTTTGTGGTCGAATTATGTATAGATATTAATGATCGTTTTCAAAAAGTGTCTTAGATTAAGGGAACAATCAGGGTAGTAGTTAATTAGTGTAGTCAATTAGGTTAGTCAATTAGGGTAGTCAATTAGTGAAGATACAAGAAGTGTTCGTTTTATTTACTTGCCCAATGTTGTATGTATAATATTAATTTATGGACATTACATCATATCAGTAACGTTAGTGTTTATAATGTCATTAAAATGATAAAACATTCAAACACTATATTATCACTCAATCACAATTATTATCAGTAATATCATTAATGGCTTGATAAACATCATTTAGTCAGTTTTTAGGCTAATTTAGATTCAATAGAGTGAGTTATCCCTTTGTTTTATAAATACAATTATAACAATAAATCTTGTTGTATTTGTTAGAATAAATCACGTATACTTTATACAACTTTATTGATAGATTGTCTTCATCAATATCAGATATTATAAAAGGTAAGCAAGTATAAAGTTTTCAATTTTAGCACCAATTAATAGAAAACAAGAATGCTATCTTTTAGTATGATATATTAAAGAGATTTTAAGAAATAATTTATTACATAGATAAGTTCTTATGTATTGTACTCTAGTCAAATATGATTTAGTACAGCTATAATTAAATGGTTGTACGGTAGTAAAATATATGTAGTAATAGTGGCAGTAATAGTGGCAGTAATAGTGGCAGTAATAGTGGCAGTAATAGTGGCAGTAATGGTGGCAGTAATAGTGGCAGTAATAATAACTATATAATTAATAGAAATATTAAAAGTAGAATGAATAGAACTTGCAGTAATGGCATGATAATAGTTGTAGTAGTAGTTGTTGTTGGAGTTATTGCTATTTTGTGCTGTTGTAGTAGTTGGTGTAGTAGTAGTTGTAGTAGTAGTTGTTATAGTTATTGCTATTTTGTGCTGTTGTAGTAGTTGGTGTAGTAGTAGTTGTAGTAGTAGTTGTTGTTGTAGTTATTGCTACTTTGTGCTGTTGTAGTAGTTGGTGTAGTAATAGTTGTAGTAGTAGTTGTTGTTGGAGTTATTGCTATTTTGTGCTGTTGTAGTAGTTGGTGTAGTAGTAGTTGTAGTAGTAGTTGTTGTTGTAGTTATTGCTACTTTGTGCTGTCGTAGTAGTTGGTGTAGTAGTAGTTGTAGTAGTAGTTGTTATGGTTATTGCTATTTTGTGCTGTTGTAGTAGTTGGTGTAGTAATGGTTGTAGTAGTAGTTGTTGTTGGAGTTATTGCTATTTTGTGCTGTTGTAGTAGTTGGTGTAGTAGTAGTTGTAGTAGTAGTTGTTATAGTTATTGCTATTTTGTGCTGTTGTAGTAGTTGGTGTAGTAGTAGTTGTAGTAGTAGTTGTTGTTGTAGTTATTGCTACTTTGTGCTGTTGTAGTAGTTGGTGTAGTAGTAGTTGTAGTAGTAGTTGTTATAGTTATTGCTATTTGGTGTTGTTGTAGTAGTTGGTGTAGTAATAGTGGTAGTAGAAGTAGTAGCAGGGATAAGTTAATCTAAAACTTTGACGCAATCAATGTGATCTAACATCTCCAACAAAAATTGTACTTAGGTATTTAAGTTTAGAGATAGACATTGTTCATTAATAAACAAATGGCATGCCAATAACACTTACTCAAAATTATGAGACTCCCTCAATATTGAGGATACTTTCTTTATTCTGACTTACAATAACTGAATATATATATATATATATATATATATATATATATATATATATATATATATATATATATATATATATATATAAATATATATATATATATATATATATATATATATATATATTATTGTCGCATACACTATGTTCAGCATTATGTATTCTTCACTGATGTAACCGAGGCCGACTCGATTTATAAAGGTCATTTACGTCAACAAAACAACATATAATTATATTATGCGTGTCGCTGCATGTCTTCCATAATTTACATTTATCTCCAATTTTATGAGGGCTTATTTTCTGCTCATTTTATCTAAGACTCATATTCTGAAATAGAGAAACATTATTCTGAAATATAGATAAATCTTTATATTTAACACCCACTCATAACATAATACAAGCATTTTATTATTTACCCTCAAAGACTAACATATTTAGGGAACAAGAAATAAGAATAATATTATATGTTGATTGTGATCAACCAATGGACAACACAGACCTATGCACGAGGTCAATTGACCACCCACACACACACACATGCGCGTGCGCACACACACACATATATATATATGTATATATATATATATATATATATATATATATATATATATATATATATATATATATATATATATATATATATATATATATATATATATATACACACAAACACACACACACACAGAGAGAGAGGAGAGAGAGAGAGAGAGATCAATAGACACAGACATGCAAACATTTAGATAGACAAACAACTCGCTTTGTTTGGTGTGTTTTATATAACAACTTTAGTTACATAAACAATTCACTTCAGAAGTATTTGGGAATGGAATCAATGGCTAAAGTGAACTAGAAAATAACGTGTTTTTAAATTGTGAAAGTCTCTATTGTCTTAGATACTTTGATATTGGCAGATAGATAGAGAAACAGTGAGAGGCCAGGTGATTAAGTGAGTGACTGAGTGAGACATTAGGTGAATGAGTGAGCTATGGAGTAAGTAAGTAGGTAAGTGAGTGTTTGAGTGAGTGTGACGTACAATGTGAGTGAGTGAGTTAGTGAGTGATATTATAAGTGAGTACGATAGAGAAAGCTACCCAGTCAAACATCAACTAACTATACAGCCACCCATTATTAGATTCTTCTCAAAGCTCATCCATCAAAACTTGACGTCATCCTTTCCAAGTTATTCATTTTGGATCCATGTTTCAATGCTCCAAGTATTTAATTGTTTTAAAGTGTTATCTCTGCTTATCATTTCATGCTGAAATTAATTGATTCATTTAAACGGTAATACTCAGTTTCCTGCTAATTGTTTTCATTTAATAAGAACATTCCAGTAAAAATATCTAATATTTCCCCGTTTCTTCTCCTAAAATAATTAACGAATCAAAGTGTTAATTGTTAAATGGGACGAAAAGTTTTAAACAGAAATAAATCAAACGAAAAATCGACAAACACGCACACACACACACACACACACACACACACACACACACACACACACACACACACACACACACACACACACACACACACACACACACACACACACACACACACACACACACACACACACACACACACACACCCATACACATACCAACACACACACTAAACATGAGAGTAGATGTTATTCTATTACATTTGTAATGTTAAGACGTGTTAAGTAAGTTACTATAGTATAGCTTAGTATAGCTTGTTTTTATTTTTTCCAATTGGGATTCTTTCAAATAAAAACATACTTTACTTACAAAGTTATTTACTTATTATTATCTTTAATGTTATCGATCACTGTTATAATTAAATCAACAATGCATATTTAGTTTGGCAATTTTCTTTTAATAAACTTACAAACATCAGTTTTAACTAAGTGGAGTACTTTGTTTAGCATTTGAACCACACCCACGTGTTGTTTGTTGCGAGCTGTGGTATCAAATGGTATGTTTTTACGTGCTTCCGCTTTTTGTACGTAGCCTGCATGTAGCCGCTTTCCTGTGGGCGTGACATATTTGTCACGTACGAAAAGCGAATTAGCTGGTTCCCACAGGCTGATGAGTAGACCAGACACATGCTTAGGTATACGCACACATTTATCAATATGTGGAGGTATGGAACATTTTAATTTTAGATTAATGTATGTATAGTTGTATTTAGATTTATGGAGTTAGGTTTCGAAGGATGTTTAGATATGTTGATGCTCTGTGCCTGTTGCCTCTTTATATGTACCCTAAAACACACACAAAGTCGGACGTCTATCGATATTGTTGATATAGGTGGGATGTACTTAGTTATTCGAACCCGGAATAAAGCTGAGGTGTCAACATCGGTGATGTCGAAATGTTCTATAAATAGGTTTCTTTTGAACCATAATAAATTACTACTGAATGTAAACTGTGGTGTCAAAGTAGTTATCTTGCGTAAGTAGTAACTCGTCATTCACCAAATGCACTTAGATGTTTATTGCGAGCTGTCGGTTCAAATGGTATTTTTGTACATGCCTAGGTTGTTGTACGTAGCCTGCGGGAAGCCGCTTCCCCGTTGGCGTTCACACGATGCTGGGTAGCCCAGATACATGCACGGGTCTACGATTCTATAAAGATGTGGAGATAAATAACATTTTATATTTCGATTGATGTATGTGTAGTTTTATTTATGTATATGGAGGTTTAGGTTTCTAAGCATGTTTAGATGTTGATGTTCTGAACCAGGGCAATTATATATGTATCCTACAACACAAACACACACACACACACACACACACACACACACACACACACACACACACACACACACATACACACACACATACACACACATACACACACACACACAAACAAACAAGCAAACAAACAGACACACACACACTTTGATAATTAAGCTAAACATTCTCACTACTGCCGTGATCTGACTTGGGTGTTTTACACCCAAACTCCACGGCTGTAGGTGATTCGTATTTTGATTTTGCTTGGCGGCTTAGGGACTGGTGAGACATTACACATGTCTCAGCAAGAAAAGTCGCCACTCTGGATTCAGTCCCCTGAAGAAACGTCCAGAGTTTGAATTCACGGTTCGAGATTATCTGTGCCTGTGCCTTATTATACACAGCTAAAACACACATTGCCGTGCCAGAGATTGAGGTTCGTGTTTTCTTTTTACCAATTTTGTAATATTTGATATAAAGGGTTAGTGACAAGTAGGTCATAGAATTTATTGGATTTGTATGCTTATGAGGTATTTGACCCTCCAGCAAATATCACAAGGCATATTATGCTGCGGTTGATATGTTCCCTTTTCTGTGCGTGGAGACTGTAAGTTTCCAGGTCCATGCGTTCTAAGAAAGGTTTATCTAGAGCTGTATATTCCGTGCACTATTTGCGTCTTTGGAGGCACGCCGTTTAAGTGTTTGGCCTGGTTATCCAGCATTTAAATGACTGTAGCAGACACAGTACGCTCTTAAGGCATGTACTCCTGACTCAGGAATAGAAACACTGCATCGCATCTCGAGCGGTGGCATTGGACACAGCTCGTGTGGTTGATGTGTGTTTATATAACAAGTTTAATTGTATATATAATTCACCTTAGTTATTTGTGGGAATAGAATTATCTTTCCTAGGTCCAGTTATGTCCAGTCTGTACTATGACATTCAAGGCTAACTTTAGTCTCCTTGTCTTTGATAAAACCCTATATTATAATTATAGTTTGTATAGCAGACATTAGGTCTGATTTGAGAATGTTAATATATAGAACGGCAATTCCGCCATAACGGTCTGCTAAAGCGCCGATGTAAATTGTTCTAATAGTGACGAGTAGGTCATAGTATTTATTGGATTTGTATGTTTATGAGGTATTTGACCCTCCAGCAAATATCACAAGGCATATTATGCTGCGGTTGAGAAAGTTCCGTTTTCTATGCGTGGAGACTATATTTCCCTGCATTCAAGAAAAAGTTGATCAAGAGCTGTATAATCCATGTACTATTTGCGTCTTTGGAGGCACGCCGTTTAAGTGTTTGGTTTGGTTATCCAGCATTTAAATGACTGTATCAGGCACAGTACGCTCTTAAAGCATTATAAGTACTCCTGACTCAGGAATAGAAACACTGCATCGCATCTCGAGCGGTGGCATTGGACACAGCTCGTGTGGTTGATGTGTGTTTATATAACAAGTTTAATTGTATATATAATTCACCTTAGTTATTTGTGGGAATAGAATTATCTTTCCTAGGTCCAGTTATGTCCAGTCTGTACTATGACATTCAAGGCTAACTTTAGTCTCCTTGTCTTTGATAAAACCCTATATTATAATTATAGTTTGTATAGCAGACATTAGGTCTGATTTGAGAATGTTAATATATAGAACGGCAATTCCGCCATAACGGTCTGCTAAAGCGCCGATGTAAATTGTTATAATAGTGACGAGTAGGTCATAGTATTTATTGGATTTGTATGTTTATGAGGTATTTGACCCTCCAGCAAATATCACAAGGCATATTATGCTGCGGTTGAGAAAGTTCCGTTTTCTATGCGTGGAGACTATATTTCCCTGCATTCAAGAAAAGTTGATCTAGAGCTGTATAATCCATGTACTATTTGCGTCTTTGGAGGCACGCCGTTTAAGTGTTTGGTTTGGTTATCCAGCATTTAAATGACTGTATCAGGCACAGTACGCTCTTAAAGCATTATAAGTACTCCTGACTCAGGAATAGAAACACTGCATCGCATCTCGAGCGGTGTCATTGGACACGGCTCGCGCGGTTGATGTGTTTTATATAACAAGTTTACTTGTATATAAAATTCACCTTGGTTGTATGTGGGAATAGAATTATCTTTCCTAGGTCAAGTTATGTCCAGTTTGTACTATGACATTCAAGATTAGCTCTAATCTGCTTGTCATAAATAACATTTAAGAACCACAATAGTTAGAATAGCATAAATTAGGTCAGGTTTGAAAATAATTCAAACAGTACGGAAGCTATGATGCGCTAATACGGTCTGCTTCAGCGCAGATGTCAGTCTTTTAATAGCAATTAAGCTAAATAGTTTTAATAGTAGTCGCTTCGTGACGCCTGCCCGTTGTAAAAACTGATCTTTGAAAACAGTGACAATTGGGTTATATATTTTATATAGTATTGCTTTGAAGAAAGATACAGCAATTGAAAAATAGCTATAAATAGGGCTGCTTAGATAATTAAGCTAAACATTCTCACTACTGCCGTGATCTGACTTGTGTGTTTTACACCCAAACTCCACGGCTGTAGGTGATTCGTATTTTGATTTTGCTTGGCGGCTTAGGGACTGGTGAGACATTACACATGTCTCAGCAAGAAAAGTCGCCACTCTGGATTCAGTCCCCTGAAGAAACGTCCAGAGTTTGAATTCACGGTTCGAAATTATCTGTGCCTGTGCCTTATTATACACAGCTAAAACATACACACACATACACACACACGCACAAACACACACACACACACACACACACACATATATATATATATATATATATATATATATATATATATATATATATACAAATATACACGCACAAACACACTCATACACATGCGGAGACATGCATGCACGCACCTACGTACATATACACACAAATATGCGCACATGTACACACATAGTTGCATCATTAATCACAAAACTGACATACAATTTACACATAAAGACACAGACACGTCAAATGCACACACTAACGCACTAACGTACACACGTGTAAATGCAAAGAAACTCAAAAAGGATATTCACATGTAATTGCAATAAGGTGAAACCTCCACGGTAAGAGGAGACATTGAGACCGAAACAGGAAGATAATGTATCTGGATAACAACCAATGACCTCCGAACTTTGATGTCGATCAAAATGATTGTACTGATGCTCATTGTTTTGAGATTACCTGAGATAAATTAACATTTACAAGTAATTATAATCATGGTCGTATTTATATGTGTAGAAATAATGGAAATGTTTTAACATGAGTACTGTTTTGAGGTAATGGAGTTATGGAATATGGATACACCCACGTGGATATATTGGCAATATTTGTACTAGGTCAGGAAACCATTTATAGTAAAATATGCTTAGATATTAAAGTATTCATCTTAAGTATCTATATAATCTCTCCAGCACGATTGCTCAGGTACCTAGACTAGCATTGAAAGATGCAGTATAACAATGGGACACTGAACTAGATAGCCTTTTTATTTTCGGCAGCTAGTATATCCACGTTCTCTGGATCTGATGTGGTACACGTTGCACCATATCCGAGGGTGTACTTATGACGGTTATACATGTTATTATATTTATTTGTTTACATTTGCTAAGATAATCATTTAATTCACTCTTCTCGGTGAATGATATTCAACAATAACACATTATACAAATTATGATTAAT
Source organism: Paralvinella palmiformis (assembly GCA_025642065.1). Classification (NCBI taxonomy): domain Eukaryota; kingdom Metazoa; phylum Annelida; class Polychaeta; order Terebellida; family Alvinellidae; genus Paralvinella; species Paralvinella palmiformis. The sequence goes on along the minus strand of JAODUP010000802.1, from coordinate 391,627 downwards.
ATTGTTCTACTTTTTGTCATAACTATAAATATAACTGATATATTCATCGGATTACCCTGTTATTATTAGTGGGAGTGAATATAGGCATTTATATAAACACCTTGTTACACTTCGAGATAAGTTGCTAAAAAAAGACAGACATAAACTAAAACTCTTCATAATCAGAATGAAGAGCTGAATAAACATAAAGCTTAGGTTAATAGAGAGCAACGATCGTATATATTAAATAAAATAACGATGTTAATATACAATATATGAAAAGGCATCAAGTAACTAAAAGTCAACGTGTTTCTACAAATAAACATTAGAAAGAATAATTTTTCAGGCTAAAATAGTTTTCACTAAAGGAATAGTGTATCTTGTTGAGTAAATCTGCATTCGGTTTAGTATTCAATGGAACATAACCCTTGATGCTCACTATCTATATTCTCCTATATTCCACCCATGAACCACTTACTCATTGCCATATAACTCCCTCTTAGACCAAATATCTGATTGACTGACTCACTGACTGATTCATTGACTAACATACTGACTGCCTTACTGACATATTGATTGTTTGACCTATTCATTTACAAACTTAACCACTCACTTACGTTGCCACTCAGTTACTCACCAGCCCACTCTCTTGTTTACTCGCTGGCCCGTCACTTATACTCTCTAACAGATTCACTCACTCTCACATTTTCAAAATAAAGTCATTATATTATGCCAAGTTCATTATTCCCGTATTTGCTCCTCTCTTTTGTACTAGCAAATACCTTTTACGATATAGGTCACCTAGATATTACCAATACAATTCAGTTATTGAAGATGCATTAATAAATTTGCATCTAATTTACTTAACTTTTTGCATTTTCAGCTGCCAAATATTTCTGTTTTCAGCTTATCGTTTTATTCAAAAGTTGTATTCATGTACAGTAATTAGATCAGAATAATTCCTTTGATATAGATAACACATAAAGAAAGTAAAGTTTATAACTAAAGTGGAACTTTGTGTTATATTGCTAAATTGTTTTGGTTTCTTTGTTGAGATGGTAGCTTTAGAAGAACAATCAAACCGTTTACCAATATGGGTTTATTATCGTTAGAAATTTAATATTGCTATATAACAATGGGAAGATGTTTGCGTACATCCTTAATAACGTTTAAAGAATATACAAACATTGAATGTTGTCATGAGGTAGTACATTAATTTATTTTTGATGCAGCCCATTTAGTAATTGAAGACTGCATGATTAGAGATATGTTTTTGATCAGGGATGCTAACCACCTTCTATATACCAAAACCGTTCTCAGCCTTGAGATTAATTAAGCAAAACGTCCAGTCCACTACCATACAGATGTTGATGTTTGTGTAAAAAAACGATTGTTTTAAATAAGCAACAGGTGTATGGTGCTGGAATTATTGATATAGACGCGATGATCATAATCGATGTACAGTTACTATATGACACAAATAGAATATTACCTGTGTTATAAATATAACAACATTTGTAAATACAATTCCATTTACTGAGTACTCTTAAAGTTAATATATTTGTTCAGCGAAGACGTAAACAAATAGGAAACTTATACTTTCCTTATTTAATCAAAAGTAAACTATGGAAACGTGATACAGCGTCTATTGTTTTACCAAATCCCGTCCACATAATGACATGAAGGTATTAATTACAATTAATTAATAATAACACTAAGCAAAACAAATACATTGAATATGTTAATAATAATAACACACTTCTATAGCGCCAATATCATCGAAGAGAATCGAGCTCCGTGGCGTACTTAGTACAGGGGTTGGTCAATCTCATAGTTAAGGTACAATGCGAAATTCATCAAGAAATTATCGGATGCAGTGGAAAGACACGTGGCTATTTGATGGATTAACATGTTCAGGGAGTGAGTTTTAAAGAGTAGGGAAAGCAACTGGAGAAAAACCAGCCCCAACAAGTGTTTTTAACCTGGGAACAGACAGCAGATGAAAAACATATGAACAGAGCAATATGGGCTTGAGTGTTAGAGAACGCATGACAACTAGCTACTAAGGTTCTCAGAAAGAAAGAGTTTCTTAGGCAATGGTGTTTGGAAATGATGCGAGACTGAACTAGCAGCCAATTGAGTGATTTATTGAGTGAAAACTGTAGCTAAGCAATTCTGAATACACTGAATTTTTGCAATATCCTTCGAGGCGATGTCATCAAGAAGAGACTTGCTGTAGTAATCGTGTTGGCAACTGAAAGAGAAATATAGCAACGAATACGACGAAGGTAACGCATATGATAGAAACAACAGCGAGAAATATGTTTCTGGAATCAAAATCACTATCAAATTTACCACATATATTACACGCTGTGTGATGCTCTTATTAAGGATAGGTTTAGGGAAAACGAGTATGTTAGCTGGGTTGTCTCGTTGTACCTATAATAATTAAATTTATTTTGTCTACATTGAGTCTAAGTCTATTGTTAGTCATCCAACTATACACATCACTGAGACAATCACCTAGTTGTGAAACAGAAAGATCGGTGTAAGTGATAGCCTAATATAAGGCTGTGGGTACAAATAACAGCAAATTTGTTTTCAGCAGCTAAGAATTATATATTTGATAGAACATAGACTAGAAGAAAAACGTCAACCGAGAGAATCCGTAATTAAGATCAGAATTATAACAAATTAATGTAAAATATGACTAGACGAACACATATTGGAGTAGTTTCTATATGAGTAAATTATATTATGAACTATAAAACTAATTTACACATGTTGCATTTGTTATATATATATATATATATATATATATATATATATATATATATATATATATTATATATATATATATATATTGAAAGTTATATCTTGAAATAATATCACCGTCTGTGATTAAGATATATGATATACACATTAATATTGTAATATACAGTATTATCATATATTGTAACATTATATTACAACTAACATACTCAGTATATATAATTCTCGGTCATAGTAAAACCGGATACAATCAGATAAGTTAGTTTGACTTATTTATATTAATACATTTACAACTTTTAATCATATTTCTTCTATTTTATCGTTTGTATCATTTACAATATTCTAAGTTTGATCACTTCTCTTTGTTTACATACTTTCTTACACACAAATACCGTTATCATATCGCTATGAAAATGCATTTGTCTATTTGGAAGAGTGATTTAAAAGGAAAGACGGATAATTGATTCACAGATATATACGTGTCACTGAATAAGGAAAAGAGATTAAGAGGAATGTGATGAGATCACATTTTTACACTTGCAGAGAAACAGGACCATGTGATGGCAAATATAATGGCTAATATTTATTCCATGATATACATATATAGGATATAAATATTTGACATTTTGAATGTTAGTCGAATTAGCCGTTACATTACAAGATATACACTTTGATTATCTGGTTGAAGTGAATCAATTGCTGCGCAATTTATCTTTTAACAGAGAACATTTCAGGTGCTTCAACGTCACCTGGATTACTCATCATCATGCAGCTGAAACTGTGATGAAAATTGGAGAAATGAACAATCTAATTCGTGATTGATTTAAGTTCCAAACCCATTAATATGGCTTACAAATGAGAAACTGATCTTATTATATTTCAATTAAGACTCAGTCATATTTTGTTGTATGTAAGCCAAGCTGTTTGAATTATTTTAAATCCGTATAATGCTTAAATATAGAGGCCAAGTATTAAAATGTGGATGATGTTTTGTATTCGTGGACACTTTTTATTCTGCTGTATAAGCCAAATCTTCGCATTTTCCAACATCACAATCACAAATATCTTCAGTCAATTCAAGCAACACATAAACATACATACCCTTTACCTTTCTTGAAAGAACGAAATTTCAACAACAACCCTCCTGGTATTAAGGTTTCTTTCCATGTAGTATTTGAAGCTCACCTAAATTGTAATCCAACAAGTTGAAGGCTAATTCTGAATGTAGTTTTATCTATTTCTGAGAACATTATTTCGAAAGAATCATTTTCATGCTTCGGATATAAGAGAGTCAATAACTTAAATGTAAAGAAAAGTACTCACATGAAGAATGCAATGAAAGTAATTTAGGTTTGAGGTATTACATTTCTTCAAAATGTCATGGTAATTTTAAAGGTAAAAGCTTAAATCTAGCTACTATGTATCCCAGAGTTACACTACCTCATCGCATCATGTGTGTTCTTACAACAGATTGTACAAACATAATTATAGTGAAAATCTAATTTCGCAATTTACAAAAATTATACACAGTTTGGTCGGTAAATGAGTGTGCATTTGGTGACTATTCGGCTGAAATAAAACTGCCTAAATACCCAAGTAATTCAAATCAATTCACTTCGGACGAAAACAATCGATATCCAATTCTCAGCTTCATGATAAACACTAATATCATTTTCAACTACTTCATTCATCTACATACTCACTTCCGATATCTGAACATATAATAGTCCATTACAGAAGCATAGTTCATCCAACTGGTGTCCAACTATCTTCAACATCTTGCCTTCTGATTTCTTGATGAACATTAATGATGAACATAACCTTGTTAGCAGTCGGTCCTATTCCTTCAAGTTCCTTTGAATTTAATTGAATCTTGCCAACTTGAGTCTGATAAGGAATTATGTCAACTGATTGGTAATTATGAAAATTACCAGGTAGTGGTGTGTGTTTTGTTATGATGTTGTTATTTATTCATATTTGTTGACTAATTGAACCGTGATTTTTATATAAGACGCAGTCACATTACATCAGAATGTCTAAGTATAAGTTTATAACAGCGTTTCGTTTTATTCAAACTTCCGAAAATAAATAATCCAGAATAAGCTGCCATTGTAACATTGAATAATTGTAATGTTAATTCAATTCTTATTATTTCACTTTGATTTCCACGATACTTGAAATATTAATAAATATTTTTATTCAGTTATTAAGGACTTTGAATTGAAATGCAATCATCCACATCTTAGATGTAGGATCCCGATATTTGTAACACACCAACACACTCGATTTAGAGACATATTAACAAGACACATTCTAAAATTGGACATTATTCCAGACTTGTTAATCTGTTAAATATCCTTCACTAACGGTTTCCTGGGCGCCGTAATTACAGTCCTGTTACCGCGTACTGGCATAGGGAGTCACGTGACAAATCACCTGACAACAGTGGAGAGCAGCTAATGTAAAGTACTTTAAAAATTCGTCAGCTTCTGAGAGAGTACGACTTTGACAGAAAGTGTTACTATTGTAATAATATTTTAATGAAGACAAATCATATACAACTATTCTTTGGATTGAATATCTATTTACAGACTAAATAAGTGATTAAGCTGGACATATTGGACAAGTGACGTCAGTTGTTCATCTTGTCTATATGGTCATATGATTATATTTATCATTTATCTTTTTTAAATATTCAGTTAAGTATGTCTTCCAGTGTGTAGTATGGCTTATAATCGAAAACACTAGGTGGAAAAGAGAAATCGAATACTACAAAAGACACTTACGGGTTAACATTACTATACTGAATATTCCTACATAATTGTAAGCTAATTACTTATATTGGTCTGTCCAATTATATAGCTATGTATCAGACAATCATTCAGTCAATTCTGCAAGTTTTAATATTTGGATTGGGGAAACATTTCTTCACAAATCTTGAATATAAGAAATTACATTTATATAAGAAATTATAATTTTTGGAATATTCCAACACATGCATGAAAGAACGGGATATAAAAATATATTTAACCTCTATCTCATCTTCTAAATTCAGGAGGTCATGATTCTCTGTAGCTAGGTAATAATTGTTTATAAATACCCAAATATAAATTGTCTAACATAACGTATGACACTTTTGTGTATTGCACGTACGTCGACGTATGTCAATAACATTAATACACAATTACGTCACCAAATGGCCTTATCATCTCTAGTGAAAGAGAGCAGAAGGTTTCGCTCTTAACGACATAAACGTATAAATGTTAGTATTTATCTTATAAATAATTATATCATTTTTCGTACGCAAACACTATAGAAGGAGAAAAACAGCCTAGGTATTTAACGATAAGATAATATTTAACGATAAGATAATTGGTGAACCATATTTTGTTATCGGCAAATTAAAGTGGATACATTTGATATCGTGAACGTTTGGTAAATAAAATATATATTACATTTTCTAAACTAAATATAGTCATAATTGCTGAAATAATATTTGTTTGAATAAGTAAGATATTTTTGTAAGTCCGATATATCAATATATTTATATGTATCTGAGCATCTGTGTGTATATGTGTGTATATATACATACACATATATATATATATATATATATATATATATATATATATTTATATATATGTGTGTGTGTGTATGTGTGTGTGTGTGTGTGTGTGTGTGTATGTATGTGTAAGTATGTATGTGTGTGTATGTATAAGATATTGTGTATGTATAAGGTTTTGTGTGTTTTAGCTGTGTTTATCTGGAATCCTGCTTAAACATAGTAACTATACTATCAGTCCATCAGTCACCTTATAATATTTTCACATACTATTAATATACATAATGTATACAGCTGGCGATGTTAAATAAAGCACGTCAACAAAGCTCTTTGAACCCATTGTCACTAATTGAGACGTAACTTGATGTTTCTATTTGGACTAGAATGCCCCAACAGGATGTAAATCCAGACCAGCAATTGTTCATTATTCCATATATATTCTGTATTTGTATCTATGATATACTGTTTTTGCGGATATCAACAGAACATATTACAAAGAAATGGACCAAATATAATTAAGTTAGCTAATACATCTGATCTGTGTGTATATTTTGATAAACACGTGACCAGTCTAAAGAATGTCATATTTTAGTTTACTTGTTTTAGTTTTTAATTTGTATCTTTTATTCAATCAGTGTCATTTTAGTAATCTTGATTTTACATTATTTTTGGCATGTAATCTTATTAAAGCCTTCTATTACGACTTTAGTACTAAAAGGTCAAGTCATCTAGTATTTACACTGCTACATTACCATGTACACAATGTGGATATTTGTCAATAAAACAAGTCGAGGTTATATCTATATTATATTGTTGTTAGCAAACCTTTCCTTAGAAGTAACATATAATATTAATAATATAAGTAACATATAATAATATAAGTAACATATAATAATAGAAGTAACATATACTAATAGAAGTAACATATAATAATAGAAGTAACATATAATAATAGAAGTAACATATAATAATAGAAGTAACATATAATAATAGAAGTAACATATAATAATAGAAGTAACATATAATAATAGAAGTAGCATATAATAATAGAAGTAGCATATAATAATAACATAACTAATATGCGATATAAAATAATTTTAATGACTTAACCGTTTCATATACTATCATGTATTTCTGGAATAATCTGTTGGTATATATATATATATATATATATATATATATATATATATATATATATAAAATACATGTTTCTACATTATCGTTAATGAGCACCAATAAAAAGTATTTATCTTGTCCGTAATATTTGGTGAGGAGAAAACATCCGGTTCATTTTGTATTTAACTGTCAATTGGCTAGAACATCCATCTAAAGACAATTAATTACATATAATCAATCGACTCATAACACTATCTACTTATTGATTTATGTTTTTGACATCGTCCCCATGTATTACAATGCTATATCAAGTAAACATTAAATTATTAAAAAATCTAAAATAAAGTCTTAGAAGAAAAGTCTATGATCTATTTGTTATGTGTAATTCGAATGTCAGTGATACATATTTTGTCACACACTGAGAAATAGTTTGACAAATGTTTGGATTAAATAATTATATTTTGAACTAATATAATTAAATATGAATATACGTTATTCATGTTTGGCTAAAAGACCTCTAGTTACCTCATGAAAACACATCTTATATTTAGGTAAATTTGGAAATTTGATCACTCTTTCTCAGCCAACATTGGTCATCTATCAAACTTAGATGCTTTCACACGTGAGCACATGCACACACATGCGCGCGCACGCACACACACACTCACACACACACACAGACACACACAGACACACACACACACATAAAACACACATGCATACATACACACATACACAAATATATACACACACAAGCATAGATATTTTAAATTTTCATCAAACAGACACCGTTTCTGTCTTTATTAATCTCTTATATTAATTAATATACAGATGTAAAATGCCTACATATATTTACCCTATTTACTACTGGATTTGGGCTAAAACAAGTAAATAAATAAATAACTTCATTTGTTTAATTGTCTTAATTGTTCATTTAAAATAAGGATGATTAGCTTAAAATAATTTGACGACATTACGGAAGTAACTAATGCCATATAACAAGACATGTGTTATCATAGGTAGTTGGTTGAGACAGTTATCATAACATATTGTATTTTGTCCTGTAGTGAGAATTCTAAATGTAGAATTATGATTAACTCCATTAAATCATTTCGTAATCTTTAGTTATAAGTAATTTTAAAATGTCTACTCAAAAGTAAAGTTAATATTTTTTCTTCTAGTTATTTACGACACTTGTCATAAAATCATATGCTGCATTATGTGAGTTTTTCAATTATTTTGTATATTGACATAGCAGAAGTTACCTTTGATACAAGTATCCTATTTCATGGATTCTTATCTGAATCTTTTATGATATACTTAATCTTCGAATTCAGTGACACCGACATATTAATTTCTAAGGTGTGACATCTATTTCGTGTATAATTTGTTTTTATAGAAACCTTTTCGATAAATTTGACTTAATGATGAATAACTGGCACAGAGCCCAAATAAGGTTATATACGGGGTCAATTTAGGGTATAGTTTCGCTGATAATGTTTTGGGTGCACATCAGAGACATATAGTCGCATAACAAATGGTCCACGCTAAAAGTATTCATTCTAAATATTTTCAACAGTGTGAAGTTTAGAGTTTAGAAGCTGGTCTTCATAAAACATTCCCAGAATATTACCACCGATAAAGTCGTTGCTTTATTTCTCAGACTGGTTCCTGTATAAGTTATTAGAGTCGACACACAAAAAAGATGTATCCTTTAATCTTTGAATGAATTAAAATATACCACATAATACATACTACGTAAAGGGAATCTTATAATACCTTGATCTGCATTATTTTTTATTAATATCTATTTATTCAGAAAGCCTGTATTATAAAACAAATGGCAGCGAAACTTCATAGTCAATATCAGATGATAATACATTAATTTAGACGAATATAAGTTACATGTTTTGCTGATTAGTATTTTGTTCCAATAAAGTAACTGTTTTTGCTCCTACATTCTATTTAACAAATCATAAATCAGCAGTCTCGATATTTGCCCAAACAAAGCTTCATTTGATCAACAAAAATCAGATAGAAATCAATACAATGAAATAATTACTATTATAATAAGTGTTTTAACTTACACTGGTTTTTCTCTTTAATCTTTACGTTTGATAACATACACCATGTATACTGCAATATAAATGTTTTGATATGTTAGTTAGATAGGATATATTTTCATAGTGATTTCTTGATATAACAACTCGATGAGTATTAATTTGTTACTCATATCGCAAAATAAAGGCTATCATAAAAGTAAACTGATGTATACTACTTTTTGAAATGCTAGCTCATATGATCTAGTAGCTTTAGCATATATAAATAAACGAATCTACCAAATTACTAATCTGCCAACAAGTCAACCAATTGAGGCTAACCCAACTCAATTCAACCCATTCCACCAATCAACTAACCAAACACCCACCCACCTAACAGACTAAGCATTCAGGTAACCTATAAATCAATTAACTAATCAATGAAAAACCAACTAACCAATTGTCAATCAGTCAATCCATTAAAAAATCAATACATATAATTATTTAATCCGACCAGAATCGGATATTATAATATATTATGCAATAATTACAAACATGAAACATAATTATATTCAAATAGACTATTAGCAAAGTGCCAGGAAAACAGATTCACGATCGTTTTTATTCATTGATATCTTTTAGCTAAAATAATTATGGAACTTTTGGTAAGATTACAGTAATATCGGTGGAACAGACTATTTGTGTTTAATTTCTTAAACACATTACTGAACGCCTAGAAAAAAGAAAGAATATAGTTCCAATATGTTCCAATTTCAAAAGTTAATTTCCATTGTCATAAATTTTGAGAAAGCTTCTATAACCTTAGTTATTTAAACACTATTTGAAAAAGAAAACCAACATCTCCCTTTTCTGATGAAACTAAACATCCTGCCAAAGTAATACTCCAGCAGATATAACAACAACTTGAAGTTAAAAATATTGACAACGAAAATAAACAAAATGACGAGTTGCTGAATTCAGTTTATGATGTGAAGAAAACCAACAGAAACCAATATGTTTTAATAATGATATCAAGAGATTATAGTAATTGTTCATGTATACTGAAATATTAATCTCTTAAAAATAGCTAAAACATTTTCTATTCGGCCTATTAAACCGGATCTGACAATCATGACGTTCTAGAAGTCTTTTATTACGAAGTGTATCCTTTTATAAACTCGTATCAGAGGTTTTGTTTTAGATTGAAGGATGAGAATCAAAAACCTAATTATAACATGATATTGAAAGTTATGTTATATTATTAGGAATAACTATTGATTTATTTGTCACAAAATTAAACAAAAATATACAATTATTATCTTATTATATCATTATCGTGTCAGAGACGTGTGTCATTCTTCATTTAATGTGTCACGTGTTAGGTACGAGCTACGAGCTAGTGTTGTTGATGCTGATCTTAAGAGATGTGAATACTTATTTATCTTAACCTAAAAATAGACATCATAAATATCACAACAAAAGATAATTCGTGTTATATATTTATTCCTAGTGTAGCAATCTAACTAACTAGTTACTACAATATCCTAACTATCTATATTAATGGAGGGGGGGGGGGAGTTTGTCTCATTATTAAGACCAACGTGTGAATTCCCTTTCAATAAATTATTTCAGTGGAGTTTGTTTATGAAATAAACATTGTAGTTATATTATAGTCGATTATTAATTTCGTTATTTTATTTGTAAACTTGAAAATAAGCACAACCTTATCTAACTTCAGAAAGTTTACTTTAATTACAAACATAATAAGTATTGTTTTATGTCTTAACACAATTATTTTTTATTATCAATATAAACTAAGATGTTAATGAGAAGAAAACAAACCTTTTACTCAAATGACTAAACGACAACTTATGTTCCAAACATATTGATTATTATATTATATTCTCTGTTAGGGAAAAATACGAAATTCCCAAATAGGTATCATAAAATATATTTTTACATACCGTAAAAACGAACCATTTATATATGTGTAATTTCTGTCATTATATTGCTGTCAACCGCGAATATAAATAATTTAAAATCTACTATTAAAATATTCATCATTCAGATAATATTATTGTGTTTTATGTTTATCTTCTTCTTCTAAAACATGACAGAATATTGGTATGTTAGTCGTTATTTTAATGTTTAACATATTATATTAATACTTATAGTGCGTAAAGTATGTCAAATAAAGTGTATATAATGATTTACCGTTTTAGTAACTGATAATGTTTATTTCAGTTATTGTAATCAACAAAATATGGAAATTAAATATAGCATAATAACAAAAATAACAATATCTAACACAGACTAAAGTACAACTGCAATTGTAAGAATAAGTTTAATTATCAAATGGGTGCATCTATCTAAACCAAATATTAAACTACCATTACAGAAGAAGGTCATCCACCGTCCCATATAACTTGTCACGTGTACCAACGTATGTTTACTAAAACCTCTTTCTGATAGTAACCATAAATAGTTTCATCGATCATCGAATTGTTTTGTAATAAGTCTATTTAGGTCCAAATGTTGCCATTCTTAGATGATGTAGAAATAGCATTAACAATTTCAGTCATTGGTGTTGTGTGTTTTTATTCGTTTGTTTGTGTATGTGTTTGTTTTGTTTTGGTATGTGTGTGTGTGTGTGTGGGGGGGGGTGTTTGTACGCGTGTGCTTGTGTGAACTCATACACGTACAAATTGGCATACGGAGTATTGTAATTATATATCGAATCAAATTCATCAATTATTGATTACATGCCCAGGTATCTATTGGACTTGATATTAATTAATAGATTGTGTATAGTTATATTGTGGTCTTGTTATTAATTTATTCTCGCACCTTAGAGCTAATGATCGATATAAATGTTTCGATTATTAAAACCACTTATCATGTAGAAAGTTTAGTTTGGGGAACACTTAAATGGAGGATCAATCTTCAAGATTTTGTACCCGATTCAACTGCGAGTACCACAAAGGCATTTGTTACAAATAATATAGTTATTTTTGAGACTTGATCAATGCCGTTCCCAAAAAAGATTATAATATCCCTTCAATATTAGTTGCTATATTGTACGGGATACTACCGTTCCCACAAAAGATTATAATATCCCTTGTTCTAAGTTATTAGTTGCTATACTTAGTAACAGTGTGTGTATATCTACCCAGTTAGCACAGATCATTAGCTTTACATTTCCGGAGTTCATCACCGGAGACAATCCTAGTGTATTTTACAGAAAGTAATATTAATATTGTAGCTATGAAATAATTATGTGTAGTGAGTGGCCAGTTAGTACCAAACCTTACACAGTCAAAAGGTGATAAGGTTCTTATTATGTACGAGGTGGAATTACAATTTGTAAACGAAATATAAATTGTAAACCGTCGGATGACTATTCTTACATAAAACTGGCTCTGGAAAGAACACATATTACTTTAGCTACTTCATATTGTATATCCAGTAATGATATTATATAACTACAGTACTCATTTACTCTGATTCACTTATGTTCAATTTCACAGTTTCACCCTCACCCAAGACCATCAGAGAGTTACATGTTTTTAAGTATAACTGTCTCATGTTGTAGAAAAGAACCACAACCTTTAATATTATGTATAATAAGTTTGTATTATGTTCTTCGATGTTTGATACTTTGACAATATATTGATACAATAATAATTTGAGTGAATGATATAATGTGTATTATAATTATTAGAAGTTGTTAAACTCTGTTATCATATTAAATTATCAACATAAAGTAATTATCACATTATGGGTGATAATCGGTTCATAATTTAATATGTGTGTGTAAGATAAATAACGTGTACATCAACTATGTACGTTTCTTTTATGGTAATATTATTATTTTAATATTAGTATACCATATTTATATAGCACCCTGCCCATAGTATTGCATTACATGTCTAAAGGTAATTTACATGTAAAATAAAATTTAACAATGTAAATATTTAAATGTTTTATATATATATATATATATATATATATATATATATATATATATATATATATATATATATAATGTTTAAAAAAGGACATTTACACATTCTTTAAAACCGAGCCCCTAAATATTAATTCATTGACAAAGTGGAGTAGAAAGAAATTAGTCTATTACAGTTGTTTGCATGTATTTATTGTTCTTGCTTCCCTCATTTTGCTGGGAAATTCATTCCACACCCTTGGAGCAAGATCAAAATACCTAAGTCTTTCGTATCCTAGGCGTTACTAATGGCAGCGAATTTTGCGATATCGAAGTTCTACTTGGTCTGAATAAATACAGTGTGGCCATGATATAGATAGGTGAGTACTTATTCGCAGCACAATATGTGTTTAGGGGGATCTTGTTTTGAATCCTGTAGCGCATGAGTAGCCAGTGAAGTTCAATCATGACTGGTGTGGTGTGACTAGAGTAAGATGTTCTGGTGATAATGCGTGCTGCCGTATTCTGCACACGCTGTAGTCTGTCTATTATATTATTGGGAATACCGTGTGACATTACAATAGTCCAAATGCCATGTAACAGGTGCGGTCAGGAGTGTTTTGTGTCTTCATTAGACAAGTGGCGTCTGATACGTCAACAAATCCGTAATTGACCATAACATGATCTGGTAGAGCGTTCATCTGTTATTTTATTGTCATGTTGGAGTCGTACATGACATCAATATAACTAACAGACGATGTAAATACAATTAAGGAATTGCCTACATTAACAAAAATTATGGCCATGCTTTTGAAATTACACTTTTCTACGTTTAACTTGACCATGTTTCGGTGCATTTACGACTCTTTGAGACAACCCTCGATACGGTTTAGAGCCTCAAACTATGCAACGCCATTTTTGGTTTTGAATGCTAAATACAGTTGAGGGTCACCAGTGTGAAAGTGATAGCGTAACCCCCCACCCTTATGACATAAACAAGTGATGTTCTGTACATAACGTAGTTATTCTGACTTAGTACATATCCCTGAGGTACGCTGCATTCCATCAATACATTTATGACAGCTCAGCATCGACACTCACAGTTTGTTCGATATGACGCCATCCAGGAGTGTTGTTCCCCCAGATAACGAAGTAATGCTCAAGGCAAACAAACCTTATTTACTGTTCCCACATTCCGCTATCTTGTCTGAATAATAGGTCTTCTTGGATCTTATGAGAAGCTTTTCTACTTCATGACATCTTTCTTTAAATAGCTGATGATGGATCTCCAGCTTGGTTTTCAGCCACTGTCATTCAGCTTTCCGACAATTGTGTTTTATTTCTCGAAGTTCTTCTGTATGCCAGGGAGCATTTGGCCTCAGGGTTATAGTTTTCATCTACAGAGAGGCATGTTGATTGATCAAAAACTTAACACCCGAATTATATCCTTCCGCAAGGTCATCTACAGCGCCACTTTTACATAATAAGGTGGCAGATGATTTGATGTCCTCGATGAAATCTGGCATAAAACTAGCACAATGCCTGTGGAAACTGATCTCTTTTTTACTATGATGCGGCTTCGAACAATCCAGTGTGACCTGAATGGCAAAATGGTCAACTGAGTCTTTACCTCTATAATCATACAGACATGGGTCGACAATAGACGGACTTCCCTTGATGATGGAGCTGCTTTTTCTTATAATGATCACATCTAGCATGTGGCCAAGGATATGAGTCGCTCCAGTAAAATGGTGTACAAGGCCATAAGCATCAAGTTGCCCCGTGAATCAGCGAACATTGTTGTCTGTAGGATCATCAAAATTGAAATATAGATCTCCAGTAATAATGACCTCCTGAGGTATGGTTGCTAGGCAGTCAAGATAATTTGAGCACTAGTCTAAAAACATCGTAGCTTTGAAGCGATTCTGTCCAGAAGGAGGTGGACGATTGATAATACACAATCTCATCTGGGTCTTTCCAGCTTACACTGACAATTCCATGTGTTCAAATTGCGAACATATACCGTCCTTAGTGGATTGGATTATAATCAAGACTAATCCCTCCCTGAACAGAAACGCCACACCGCCGCCGTTTTTATCTGGTCTTGCCACGTGCAGAATATCATAACCATGAGGTACCAACTCAAACAATACTGGGCATCGATGGAAGTACCCCACTAAGCTTCTGTCAAAGCCAGGATGTCGATGTTGCGAGACGTCACTAAGTCAGCACTTCACTGATCGGCAGTTTAGAGAGAAAAGCGTCAAGAGTTTAGCCGTCTTCAAGCAATCTTTCACTGGTTTAATTGTCTCCAGGTTTTCGTAGCATACAACACTATCCCTAGGGTGTTATGGCTGTTCAAACCCCCGTGTCACAATTGTAGTTATAATAGACACCGTGTTGTCATATTGGTATTGTTGCTGGCAGATGTCGGAAAGATTGCAATTAGCCAACGGGATAAGATACTGTGGTCTTCTGTGATGACGTTTGTCACCATGGGCCTCTTTGTTGTTGTACTTTTGTCTTATAACACTTGGTATTGCTCTAATTATTATTCTCCCAACTCTGGTTACTCTTCTGATGCGGAACACAGTTCGATATGATTCTCTGATCTCTGTTTGCATTGGTCTAAGTGCCAGAAGTGTAGCTCTGCTGTAGGCTAATATCATGCTTCAGTGCAGATGTATAACCTATTCAATGAGATAATCTGGATAATCTTACCAAAAGCGATCTAGATAACGTTTAATACTAAAGCAAATTTCAAACTGTGTTGCAATGGTAGTAATACACAAGTGGAAGAACTTTCAGTTTCCAGATGTCAACGTATCAACCACAATTATCACTTTGTATGAGGAGAAATGGGAGCACGCTCCTCTCCCAGGGCTCACTAAATCAATGAAATAAAGACTTCAATAAACGTTAAGGCATTAATAAAGAGGAAAGGTAAAGTGATGTGTATTCCTTTTTGAATAAATAAACGAATCTACCTAATTACTAATCTGCCAACAAGTCAACCAATTGAGGCTAACCCAACTCAATTCAACCCATTCCACCAATCAACTAACCAAAACCCACCCACCTAACAGACTAAGCATTCAAGTAACCTATAAATCAATTAGCTAACCAATCACAAACCAACTAACCAATCCATCAAAATATCAATCCATATAATTATTTAATCTTACCAGAACTGTATATTGTAATATATTATGCAATTTTTATAATCATAAAATATAATTACCTATAGATTTAGAGAGTGTTGATGAACAAGTATTAAAGCCCTAATATGTATACTATACTGGGTAAGATATGAATATCTCGAGGATATAAAAAGAAAATGGGATAACAAGAAAATAAATACTCCAAATGATACTTTGTTTGAATAGGGAATCATGGTACTAGGTATCTTTAATTCATAATTTTACATATATTGGTTTTCTTTACTTAATTGTTGAACTCTATAAATGATCAGCTTAGACTCCAGTAATAATTTTATAGAAATATGTTCCACCTTGGACATAGTCTGACATACTTCAAGCTACGGTTGTATTTCAGGAATATGTGCATTATTTGTATTTTATCATGAAAGATCAAAGAAGTACGGATAATAATGGTATTTTGTTTATTAGAAATATGTTTGGAAACAACACACACACGCACACCCATACACATACACAAACGTACGCACACACGCACGCGCGCAGAAAGTTAATTAATTAATTTTCTAATATTTATCAGCTAAAAGTTGAGATCTTATCCTCCTGTTTTTAGTCCACTTCCAGATCACACATTTTTTTAATTAATTCCCATAAGATTATCCATAATGCATTATAATGTGCAAATAAAATATCCAAAATCAGCTAAGGAAATACGTCATTGATAGAAACTTACAGTAAACAACTATCTATATAAGGTTCTGTAGCCAACAATTAGTTAGTTGTCTGAAATCAAGATCAGATTATGTCCTTTCTTTGTCAGATAATGAGTCATTTGGCTGAAAGCAAGATCAGATTATGTCACATAATGAGTCACTAGATTTGTATGTTGATAGCTCACTTTGTGAGTATTTATATCAGATAATGACGTATTTCATTTAAACCCTCACACGGTCCATGAGGCTAGCTGTACTAAACAAAAATAGACATTACATGGTCAATGAGTGTGAAGGCATGTTGGTATCAGAGACGTGTGCCGTTCGTCAATTAATTTGTCAAGTGAACAAAGTTGAATGGCATTTAGAAGATGTGGCATTTAGAAAATTCCCACTTAAAGAAAATTAAATTAATTAACATTGTGAATTTTTTTAAATACTTTAAGCAAAGCAATTAAAATGAACCCTAAACAGCAAACCAATATATTTGAGGGACGTTTGGAATTGTATATGCGAGTTTATTAATAAATATATTATATATATGCTGCTCCCTTTTGTAACACAATGTATATTTATATTATCCGATTCAATATTTATATCTAGTGGATGTAGAAGAGTAGAATGAGTTAGGTACGAGCTACGAGCCAGTTTTTGTTGATGCTGATCTTAAGAGATGTGGATACTTATTTATCTTAACCTTAGATATAAAAATATCACACCAAAAGATAATTCGTGTTATATATTTATTGGTAGTGTAGCAATCTAGCTAAATAGTTACTACAATATCCTAACTATCTATATTAATGGAAGGGGGGGGGGGGTATTCACCTCATGAAGACCTACTATTGTTATTTAAGTTACATCCCTTTGGATGAAACAAATAAACAATATGCTAAACTTAGTTAAACGGAGATCATGGCTTTTTAGCATTGTTCAAGACTTATTTTCCATATTAAATCAATAGTCAGTGTTCTTTGAAGGTTTTATATTGAAAGTTTGTCTCATTATTAAGACCAACGTGTGAATTCCCTTTCAATAAATTATTTCAGTGGAGTTTTTTTTATGAAATAAACATTGTAGTTATATTATAGTCGATTATTAATTTCGTTATTTAATTTGTAAACTTGAAAATAAGCACAACCTTATCTAACTTCAGAAATTTTACTTTAATTACAAACATAATAAGTTTTAGTTTTATGTCTTAACACAATTATTTTTTATTATCAATATAAACTAAGATGTTAATGAGAAGAAAACAAACCTTTTACTCAAATGACTAAACGACAACTTATGTTCCAAACATATTGATTATTATATTATATTCTCTGTTAGGGAAAAATACGAAATTCCCAAATAGGTATCATAAAATATATTTTTACATACCGTAAAAACGAACCATTTATATATGTGTAATTTCTGTCATTATATTGCTGTCAACCGCGAATATAAATAATTTAAAATCTACTATTAAAATATTCATCATTCAGATAATATTATTGTGTTTTATGTTTATCTTCTTCTTCTAAAACATGACAGAATATTGGTATGTTAGTCGTTATTTTAATGTTTAACATATTATATTAATACTTATAGTGCGTAAAGTATGTCAAATAAAGTGTATATAATGATTTACCGTTTTAGTAACTGATAATGTTTATTTCAGCTATTGTAATCAACAAAATATGGAAATTAAATATAGCATAATAACAAAATAACAATATCTAACACAGACTAAAGTACAACTGCAATTGTAAGAATAAGTTTAATTATCAAATGGGTGCATCTATCTAAACCAAATATTAAACTACCATTACAGAAGAAGGTCATCCACCGTCCCATATAACTTGTCACGTGTACCAACGTATGTTTACTAAAACCTCTTTCTGATAGTAACCATAAATAGTTTCATCGATCATCGAATTGTTTTGTAATAAGTCTATTTAGGTCCAAATGTAGATGATGTAGAAATAGCATTAACAGTTTATGTCATTGGTGTTGTGTGTTTTTATTCGTTTGTTTGTGTATATGTTTGTTTTGTTTTGGCATGTGTGTGTGTGTGGGGGGGGTATTTGTACTCGTGTGCTTGTGTGAACGCATACACGTACAAATTGGCATACGGAGTATTGTAACGTAAGAGAGAACAAACAATCGTTCATTATATATCGAAGCAAATTCATCAATTATTGATTACATGCCCAGGTATATATTGGACTTGATATTAATTAATAGATTGTTTATAGTTATATTGTGGTCTTGTTATTAATTTATTCTCGAACCTTAGAGCTAATGATCGATATAAATGTTTCGATTATTAAAACCACTTATCATGTAGAAAGTTTAGTTTGGGGAACACTTAAATGGAGGATCAATCTTCAAGATGTTGTATCCGATTCAACTGCGAGTACCACAAAGGCATTTGTTACAAATAATATAGTTATTTCTGACACTTGCCGTTCCCACAAAAGATTATAATATCCCTTGTTCTAAGTTATTAGTTGCTATAATTAGTAACATTGTGTATATATCTACCCAGTTAGCACAGATCATTATCTTTACATTTCCGGAGTTCATCACCAGAGGCACTCCCAATGTATTTCACAGAAAGTAATATTAATATTGTAGCCATTAAATAATTATGTGTAGTGAGTGGCCAGTTAGTACCAAACCTTACACAGTCAAAAGGTGATAAGGTTCTTATTATGTACGAGATGGAATTACAGTTTGTAAACGAAATATAAATTGTAAACCGTCGGATGACTATTATTACATAAATCTGGCTCTGGAAAGAACACATATTACTTTAGCTACTTCATATTGTATATCCAGTAATTATATAACATAACTACAGTACTCATTTACTCTGATTCACTTATGTTCAATTTCACAGTTTCACCCTCACCCAAGACCATCAGAGAGTTACATGTTTTTAAGTATAACTGTCTCATGTTGTAGAAAAGAACCACAACCTTTAATATTATGCATAATAAGTTTGTATTATGTTCTTCGATGTTTGATACTTTGACAATATATTGATACAATAATAATTTGAGTGAATGATATAATGTGTATTATAATTATTAGAAGTTGTTAAACTCTGTTATCATATTAAATTATCAACATAAAGTAATTATCACATTATGGGTGATAATTGGTTCATAATTTAATATGTGTGTGTAAGATAAATAACGTGTACATCAACTATGAACGTTTCTTTTATGGTAATATTATTATTTTAATATTATTTTTATACTATATTTATATAGCACCTTGTATGATATTGTATGACATGTTTAAAAGTAATTTACAAGTAAAATATAATTTAACAATATAAATGTCTAAATGTTAAATATATAATGTTTAATAAAAATGCACATTATACACATTATTTAAAACCGAGCGCCTAGATATTAACTTGAAAGAAATTAGTCAATAACATATTTTTGAATTTATTTATTGTTCTTGCTTCGCTGATTTTGTGGGAAGTTCATCCCACAAAATTGGAGCAGCAAGATCAAAACAGCTATTTAACATAAGTCTTTTGTATCCTAGGTGTTACAATGGACACGAATATTTCCATCTCGAAGTTATATTTGGTCTGAATAAATAGAGTATATCCTTGACATAGAGAGGTGAGTAATCTTTCGTAGCATAATATGTGTTTACCGGGATCTTGTTTTGAATCCTGTAGCGCTTGAGTAGTCAGCGAAGTTCAATCATGACTGGTGTGGTGTGACTAGAGTAAGATGTTCTGGTGATAATCTGTGCTACCGTATTCTGCACACGCTGTAGTTTGTCTATTATATTATTGGGAATACCGTGTGTCATTACAATAGTCCAAATTCCATGTAACAGGTGCGTTCAGGAGTGATTTTGTGTCTTCATTAGACAAAGAGCATCAGATTCAACCACAACTCCGTAATTGATCATAACAAGATCTGCTAGAACATTCACATGTTGTTCCCTTGTCATGGTTAACAAAGATGATGGCCATGCTTTTGGAATTATAGCATAATAGCCTGGCGTCTGTCTTTTCTACGTTTAACTTGAGCATGTTGCGGTCCATTTACGACTCTTTAAGACAATTCTTGATACGGTTTAGAGCCTGAAACAATGCAACGTCATCTTTGGTTTGGAATGCTAAATACAGTTGGGGGTTCTGTACATAACGTAATTATTCGGACTTAGTACATACCTCTACGGTACTCAACATTCCAGTTTCTGACAGTTCAGCATCGACACTCTCAGTTTGTGAGATATGACACCATCCAGGAGAGTGGTTTCCCCCATATAACGAAGCAATGCTCAAGGCCATGCAATGACGTGTGGTGATCTATAGTGTCAAATG